>OMLC01104934.1:0-25153 GCA_900302585.1 Regalecus glesne
ATATTAAACAGGCCCTGGTTAAGTGTGGTTACCTTAACTGGGCGTTTGTTAAAGCCAGGAAAGGTCCCAGACAGAGCTCCAGCCAAGTGGAGGGAGGGGAGGAGCCAAAGCGTAGACAGATAGTGATTCCGTATGTGGCGGGAGTGTCGGAACAGTTGAGACGCGTATTTTCAAAACATGGCGTCTCAGTTGCTTTCAAACCCCTGAACACACTGCGGCAAAAGTTGGTCCACCCCAAGGATCGGGTCCCCCGGCACAAACAGAGTAACGTAGTGTACGCTGTTAAATGCCAGGAGGGCTGCAGTGACTTGTACATCGGGGAGACCAAACAGACGCTGGCTAAGAAGATGGTGCAGCATATTGACAGATGTACGTTTAATCCCCCGTTGAAGGAGGGTCGTTCCCTTTTCACATAGATTCCCTCTTTGACACTGTTCAAACCAGTGTTCCTCTCAATCAAGGACGTGAACACCCTTATCATTTAACTAGTCGTCACTGGCCTGTAGACGGATGTAGACTGCAGAGTCCTGGCCTGATATGTTGGGTCTTCTGTGTTGTGCTATCCTCTTGGCCAGGATCTGTTTGGTTTCCCTGATATACAAGTCATGGCAGTCCTCCTAGCACTTAACAGCGTACATTATATTACTCTGTGCTGTAGGAACTGATCCCTGGGGTGAACCAACTTTTGGAGCAGTGGACTTTGGGGTTTGAAAGCAACTGGGATGTGTTTGAAAAATACACATTTCAACTCTTCAGAAAGAAACTTTTGTCACATATGGAATCACCACCGGTTTGTGTTTAAGTAGCTGTTGTCCTCGCGTCGGCTGGCTATAGTGCATTGTTTGGGGGGCTTCCTTACTTTGACAGTACATTTTTTGCTATCTTACAATACTTTGATGCAACCACACCCCAATCCTTTGTGGATGGTACTCATTGCCACGGAATATCCAATGACTGATTTGCCTATGAAACCATCTTTGGTTTCTGTCATTATGCAACTGTAATGTTTATAAGGATTGGGATGCCTGTAGTCAATTCAAACTGAAGATGTCAACTATATGAGTGAACTTTTTTCCCAATAAACGTCTATCTGATTCAGTTTTTGTGATTCACTTACCTAGATTATTGAACATGCATTCAGACATGACCTATCTTTTGTAGTTACAGTGCAGAATTACCTACCATTAGTCCACTGGGAATCTCCAGTGAGGTTTAACATTATGAGCTGGCAGGAAATTGACTTAGTTGTACAAGGGTAATGAAGAGGTGTGTGTGTGTGCGTGTGTGTGTTGGGTTCTCACTTTTCTCTGTTGAAAACAATAAAGTCCCTCTGAACAGTGTCCAAGCGCTGTTGTAACTGACCATTCTGAGGGGAAACCAGACACAAAGACAGAATAGCAGCATTAGTAATTTATCTATAAGAGGAACTTTTGAAACTGGAAATATTTTGGGGAGAAATATTGCCATTTGTGTCAACCTACAGGAAGTTGTCTTAATGATCTTCATTGATATGCAGAATATGAATGCCTTTCAGAGTGATTTAAAAAAAGGCCATAGATTCAATTTACAGCACACTCAAGAAAAAGGCAATTATGAACAAGCATATGGTGAATAATTAGTGTCAAACCCACCCACACACATAAAAACTAGGTACATACACTTGATGCAGGCATAGAGAAAGATCTCTGAGTGGGAAAACATCTGCATTAGGGAGACTTCTGCTCTTTATGCACAAATGCAGACCTGTGAGCATGGGCCTGTGATTAGCATAGCTCAGGAAGTAGAGGGGTCATCTAACAATTAGAATATAGATGGTTCAACAGCCGGTTCATGCAAAAATAATGTTGAAGTATCCCGCAGCCGAAGACTGATCCCCCTAACTGCCTCTAGATATTTCAGCTGCCAACTACTCCTCTACAATCGGATAATGCAGAAGACAAATTTCATTGCCAGAACACAATAATCAAATGAAGTGGCCTTCCTTCCTACCTTTTGAGATTTTGGAGGTGGGGATGGACAAGACTGTGGCTGATGTCACTGCTCCTGTGATTGGTCTCATTAAATACTAACAATGATCTTTGGTTGGCCGTTTGGTTTAACCACTGACTGTCAAAGACTGGCAGGTATAATACCTGGTATATGTACATGGATATTTATTGTAAACAGGGGTTTTCTTCCTTTATCCTTAAAAACCATCCCATCTACACAAGCACTGTTGAAAAAAAATCTCAAAATGGAAACTCAAAAACAAATGGTACTTAAAACAGTGAAAATAGTCAGGAGTATGCCAAATCAACTGGTCACAACATAACCCTAACCCTAGAGCCATGTTGGCCAATCTGAGATGAGATTGGCCTGAGAAAAAGCTTGTTAAGCAAAAAAACCGGAGTTCTCTATCTATATTGTCATGTAACATATAGGAAAAGAGCAGCTTACCACACCCAAATGGCTGCTTTGCAAACTGCTGTCAGGTAATCTTGTTAATTACTATCTATTGGTCAATTTTGATCACATGTGCATAGTTTAAGACCAGCCATTTTCTCTTGTTAAAATATGCAAGGTGATATTAAATCATTCTTAATCTTTGCCACCCAAATATTTTGAGCCTTAAAGATATTTTTTGTAAATATATATTTCTTGTTTTATCTTTAATAATAAGGCTCGATGTACATTTTGTTGTTTTATTTTACATTTTGAGAGATAAAGATAATGTTCTATCACTTTGTCATGTGCTATCATTTCCTAGCTATGTAGAAGTGGGTGTTTAGATATACAGTTTGCTTACACTATGAACTATTTCTTGTATGTTTATTTCCAGTTTCACAAAGTTCTGAAAAAGCATTGTAAGAAAGCAGGTTGATGAAGACAAAACAAGTATAAAGGCCTCAACCTTACCCCCATGCTCCAGTCATCATTCACCCTTTCAATGTCTAGTAGGACATGTTTAGCTATCTGTCCCTTCGTCTAGAGCCATGCATGCAAGGAACAGCATATACATGTCAACCTTTCTGATTCTCTTCATCATAGGAGTTTTCCAAAAAGTCTAAATGCCATTTTTATGTGGACGAAAGGCTAAAATGGCTACGTTTTCAAAAATAACTGTCTACATGTGAACTATGTTGGAGAGAACAGCTGTTATCATGGGGCCGTTGTTTTGGAGCAAGTAAGTCTTACCACTATTTAACATCTTTCAGAGATGATAAGGGAATCTAAATAGAATCTAGACCATAGAACAGGACTGCCGAATGAGTAAAAACCCTCTGTCGTCAGTTACAACTCTCAATACCGAGCTCCAACCTACCTCTAGGAGCAATGTCAGCAGAAGAACTGTTTATTGAGAGCTTCATGAAATGGGTTTTCATGGACGAGCACCCACACAAATGCCTGAGATCACCACGCCTAATGGTAAATGTCAGCCGGAGTGATGTACAACACATCACCATCTGACTGTCTAGTGTACCAATCTAAGTTTGGGGAATGCCAGGAGAACACGACCTGCCCAACTGTGAAGTGCCTACAGTACAGTTTGGTGGAGGAGGAATAATGATCTGGGGCTGTTGCTCATGGTTTGAGCCAGGTAAATCTTAATACTACAGCACACAATGAGCTTGAGAATTGTGTGTCTCCAAATTTGTGTTAACAGTTAGACAAAGGTCCTTTCACTTCTCAGTGTGATAATGTTAAATGGTAAATGCCCCTGTGTACAAAGTGATGTCCATGAAGACATGGTTTACAGAGTTTGGTGTGTAAGAACTTGACTGACCTGTTAAGCCCTGACCTCAAGCCCATCCAACATCTTTGATATGATGCTGACTGTGAGTCAGGCCTTTTCTCTAAAACCAGTGACCAACCTCACAAAATATCTGTTTAGTTTGTTTTTCATGCAGCTGAAATAAATACAAAAGTATGGTTGTGCCTTGCTGGCCTAACCATAAGCCAAAAAAGGAAAAAAAAAAACAACTAACAGAATTAATAACTAATTCTAAACAACATAGAGGGAAGAAAACCACTGAACTGTAATGCTTCAGGTGTTTTGGCCGAGTATGACAGATAGACAAAGCACAGTCTAACGAGGGGGGTTATGGTTATCAGGTTGTGTCATGCTTCCAAGAGGAGAGCCAAGAAAAGATGTAGGAGGTGAGGACACTGATATGTCATGCATGGCAACATCACAGTGGGCCCCACTCAAGCTGCAAGTGTTTTCTGTCACACCTGTAATCCATCACACAGTGATGTTCCATGTCTCATACCTCCTACATCCATTACTGCCTGTCTGAGTGCTGGTTTTATTATGGACTTATCCAATATCATACACACGCGCACAGAGAGGAAAGCTGAACATCTTTCACCATCATTTCCACTTGTTCTCTACATCAATCCAAATCTAAAAACGCACGCGTGCGTGCACACTCACACGCCATTGTTAAAAGTTTTCCTCCTGTCCAAAAAGGCCAAAACACGCTTCATCTATTCTTTCTCAGTCTCAATTTATCTGCTAGCTAATGGTCTGTCAGAGGCTGCTGTGCCCTGCTGTGCAGCACCTGGACAAGCCTCTGGGCTGTCTGACTGACAACTCCAGGCAGGGAACTTTGCTGACTCCCTCCTGAAAACACCTGCTGGAGCTGGGAACACTGCGTGTGTTGTGTCTGCGTGTTCATTAGAGTGTGTATGCATCTGAACAAAGTTTTCTTGTGAATTCTCTCTCTGATTTGTCTTTACACAGAAACACAGACACATCCCTCCCACAGAGATGATCATGTGTTGTGATAATGACTTATCTAGGAGAGCTCTCTCTTTTGCCTCTGTGGGAGTATGAAAAAGCACTGGTCTTAATTTTCACAGTACTACAAGGTTGAGAGGGCAGCATGACATTATAGAGGCTCACAAGATAAGGGGACTCAGTATGCGCGGGTGCATCAAACGGGTGCAGATGTCGAGCGGTGAGTGTCCTCTAAATCTAGGTTATTTTACTCTAGCTTTGCACTCTGGTGGTCTCTATAAATGCCGTCACACTGTATAACTGAGCATATCACACTATGACAAGAAAAAAAGTAAATTCTTGAAGCATCCCTTTATCACACTGCAAGCTGAAGGGAAACTAGCATTGTGCTGAATGGAAGGTGATAAGACCTGTATCTGTAGACAGCAAGCAGACGGTGGCTGCTGCAAAAACACAACCAAGCCCTGGGGACATACAAAATGGTCCTGTAGAAAAAACATGGCAGATTTATCAACAGCAGTTTTTTTTTTCATTTTATAATGGTACAATAGGATGGGTTAAAATGGAGAGAAATCCAAATGTCCCCTTGCGGGACCGATAAGGGAATCTATTTAATTCTATTTAAATTGACTTGTTCTTACCTAGCACTGTTCTAATCTAGTGACGCTCAAGGCTCTTTACAATGATCACCAAACGTAAATTCACTGTGCTTTCCCGATATTTCCTTTTCATAACATCATTCTAAATATCCATGCATGTGACTGCATACTGTCATTCCACAAAATACATTTAGATATGATCCTGAGAGTAGCAGGTTTTCACATTTTGCAAGATAATGTGCATGATGCTTTTGTGCACAGTTCCATATGCCTTATCGTAGCTTATCCACGTTTGTCTCACAGTGATTTGAGCCATACACTCCCACTATTTCTCTTTTGTCAGTTTTTTAAAATTTTGCTTCTCTGCCCAGAGCTCCAAATGTGTAAATCGAGGATTCATTCTAAACTCAATCAAGCCCACAACAGTCTCTATCATCACATTAAATGTAAAGCTTCTGCAGACATACATTCATCACAGTGATGCAATGCTGCAAGACAAAACAGCCCAGGGAGGAGAGTTGAGAAATGTCCCTGTTGGGCTGCCATCCAGCAAAATGCTCCCTCATGGTTTGCCTGTTTGAACGGAAATTTTAATCTAACGGAGAGAGCAATTAACTTCAGAACCCTCCCTTTAAATTTATTGAACCAGCTGAGTGAGAGAAAAAAGAAAGAAATGGAGAAAATGCAAGCATTTTCTATTTTTTTCAAGTGTGACCTTGGCAAGGCTGGAGGTCTTTATTTGGCTGAGTGCATGCATACTGATTCCAGCAAGCTCCTCAGTTTTTATCAATTTCCATCCAACTATCCATCCATCAAGTAAGGTGAGTTTTGTGATTGAAAGCAGATATGAGTGACTTTTTTTGCAACTTGTGATACTAGCTCTGAAATACTATATATTTATTTAGAAAATTATTTTTGTTAAATTTGAAAACGTATCATTCTACCTACTACTTACATGATATAGTGTTATGTATGAAGTGCTACAATGTGTAGTGCATCAAGTCAACATCTTGGTTTGAAAACTAAGCATCCTGGAAAAAAATTGTTCCCCGAATTTTGATCTCCCTTTGGAGCGACACTAAAGGTACCCATCCATCCATTCATGTAGCCATTCCCTCCTCTGGCAACCTTTAGATTTTAGTGTAAATTGTCCATTGAGAAACCTTAGATTATGTGGGCATGGTGTTAGCTGCATGAGGGTGCAGTGAGGAGCCCCTTAGACTCCCTGGTCCCCGTTTTATTCAGGATTTTTTTTACCCCAAGCTTTTTTAAATCTACTTTTTTCAAGCCTCTTATTATCTCTAATTATTTTCTCATTTTCCATTTATCTTACACTTTTTAATACCCTTTTGCACTTTTTTCTTTATTTCACAGTGATACTCAACGTTATTATTATTATTATTATTATCATCATTATTATTCCAAGGACACTCTACCAGACTCACCTACCAATATCATAGTGTTGCTAAGAAACCCACGTAGTAGCCAAGGGTCCTCTACATAAAACCTGTAGTGGGACATCAATGTAAAACCAGCGGACACTGGACATTGTTGCCAGGCAACCCTGACTCACTTGTGGTTGTAATTCCACATAGACTTTAGGAGTAATTATGCATTGCTGAGTAGAGCAGAAGCCATCAGCCAAAATCATCTCTATGGCGACGCTTCACCTAAAGTATGTTAAACTCTTATCTACTGTCTATGATCAGAGTTTATGTCAAATGTGATCTAAGATCTCAATTTTTAGCCTTAAGAAGATTCTGATCAGATCATAACATCTCGCCTTCTTTGGTAGATCGCTCACATACACTTTTACACCATCACCAAACTAAGTGATGAGCTCCAGTGAGCCAGTTTGAAAAGGATAATTTTATTCATCTACTTGATTCTGATTTCCCACTATTCATTCCTTTATTGATTTACTCGATTGTTGGTAGACATTTAGCCATTAATACATGTCTCTATTATTGATGAATGTTGTACATTTCCCTAAAAAGACAAACAGAAATGCCTGTGATCAAGAACTTAGGACTTTAGGAAGCTGTTTGGCGCTGTACTGAGTTCAATGGGAAAATAAAATAATTGTAAAAGGTGGGCTGCAGTTTAATTTAAAACAAATTAAACCACAATCATCAATCAAAGTTTGTGCCTTGATGTCTTGTTGCTACAATAGAAGAGCAAAGCAAGGACACCTTTGTTTTCATTTTCATACAATTTATGTACACTGTTTGCATTCACTAGAAAGTCTCACAAGTCACGAAAGTGTAATTACACAAACTTTGTCAAGTTTGACACAGTCTTGTTTTGACTTTGAGGAACATCAGAGGACAGCCCTCATAATTCACTGATCTTTGTCTTATCTGCTGGACTTTGCCACCAACTACATAACCATACATGGCCAAGCCCTAAGGTTATTTCTTGTATACACACTTTGTTTTTTGACCAAGTATATGTCAGGCACTCGATATTAACTATGCAAGGTGGACAGAATATTGTTGAGACTAAACAAATGTTGATATCAAAAAACTAATGCATAGGGCTGCCTCATGTCATCAGAACAGCTTCAGTCCTTTGGGATGCTGTAATACAACTCCTGAGTGTCTCTTTAGGAAGATATGGGACCATATGCTGAGAGGAAAAGCCTCCAGTACTACAGAAGGATGAATGAGAGAGGAATCTATACTTTGCAATCTACTCTAGGACTTTCCATCAAAGTTCACTGATATTTAGATCTAGTGACTAGGAGGTTGTGGAAGAAGTACAACATCGACATCATGTTCATGAAACCACTCTTGAATTCACCCCCACCCCCCATAATCCAGGGAATCACAAAAAAAAATCAACTCAGATCATCTAAACATAAATTCAAAGATAACCCAAGATTTAAAAAGATAACCACTTCCTGATGTAGAAAAAACAGTGGAAGACAATTAATCATAAATTATTATTATCTAATTCCATTGCTCAGCAGTCTAGGTTTTGTGTTTCTTACACCAGGATCACTGTCTTTGGCCTTGGATACAAGTGTTTCCAAACAACAGCTCATCCTGTATGAATCTCATGATTTACATTCTTTCTGATGAGACAGATTCTGTGGTCATTTTTGAGGTTATAGTTTTCTGGTCTTATTAAATATCTGTCACTCCCTGTCAGAAAGCATGGACATATGACCACTAATCCTCCACGTGGTTAAAATTTATCCTTGGCTTGGGTGTGTAATTATTTTCAAGACAGTTCCCCTCAAAACACAAAATAATGTTGTGGCTTTTGTGATTCATTAGAGCACTGACTATATGGCCTCTTGTTCCATGGCTCATGTGGCTTTGAAACCTCACATATAAAAGTGCTGACTGCCAAGACTGTCCTTTATGCTAATACATGCATCTAATTGGTATTCAACTGCATACGACCCACCTGTGTGGCTGGCCCTTGGTATTTAAAGAGGCAATTGGAGATGAAGGAACATAAATGCAGTTGGTTCACAAATAGTCCACTAAAAAAAACTATTTCTAGAACCTCAAGGAAATTTTAGTGCAAATTACTTTTGATGAAATCTGGACTACACACATTCACCTGTATGAAGCATCACAATTGCCTGTAAGGACATGCATCATCTGTATTGACTGAATCTCAACAGCGCTGGGGGGAAATTTCGATTCTTTGCACCCCTAAGTCAACTTGAACTTTAAAGATGGGTGTGTGTGGATGAGAGCCTATGTGGGGATGGTTGTCAGGCAGGGAATGGGGGCAGTTTGTGAAGTATGTGTAATTATTTTCTCCTCGAAGTGTGCATTGCAATTATCCGCCACATTATAAATGATTTCATTGAGCCAAGCCTGTACCACATCATGGGCTTGGCCATCAAGAGATGGAAGATGGGCAAGACGAATGATTGAAAAGTAGATGGAGAGAGGAGGACATAATAAAAGGATATCCAAATGGAGATGGCATGGTAGATAAAAGTGTGAAAAAGCTTATTGAACTTGGCTATTAGACCAGGTGGGGAGCAGGATGGGGGGGCAAAGGGGAGAGAAATTAGGAGGAGAGGGGGAGAAGAGAAGAGAAGAGAGATGGAGAGAGCAGTGGTAGAGAAGAGAGTAAAGAACATGGATGGGATGAGAAGCAATAGATAAATGAAATGTTGAGAGAGGAGACCACAGCGGAGGCCAAACATATTTTAGAAAAGACAGGAAAGGATGGAATTCAAGTAGAGCTTTATCAGGTAATCAGTAAGATGTAGACGGGCATTAGGAATTCCATTTTTCTATTTCGATCCCCTGCTTTTTATTACTGCCTGCACTTTCTTTCCCTCTCCACTGGCCCCCTCTCGTAAAGAGAAAGTAAACACTCATTTTTAACCTGTCACCATCCACTCATATCCAGAAAAAGGATGAAATGGGGTATAGTTGAAGAGGATAGTGATGTTGGGGTGGTTATGTAATGGTAAAACATCTCACCTCAGCTTCTCACAAGTCTTCCTACAGAGTTTAGTTGGCCAATGCTGGCATATCACCTTTCTATTTGCCTTTATCTTATTCATCTAACATACTGGACCCCATGTGGTTCACCTGCATCCCATGGGGCTTGGGTGTCTTTGACACCCCCCAGATTATTTAGCTGATTGGTTGAGGATTGATAGTAGCATGCATTTCCCCCAAGATGGAAGAAAAGAATAGATTTGGGCATAAGTCCATGAATGCTGGGATGGCATCCAGCACTTTACTTGTGCCCCTGTCTATAGGGGGTTGGGTCAGGAAGGACATCCAATGTGAAATTCCTCCAAATCATTATATGGATTGGTAAGAACAAGATAATCAAGACAAGGAAAGATGGGTAAAGAAAAGATGGAGGGACCAGATAGAGGAGAACATGAGGAGGGTTAGACTGCAGGAGAAGAATGCGTCGGAGAGAAAGTTATGGAGGTCAAAATTTTTTTGTGGGGACCCGAGAAACAGGGACCAAGCTCAAAGAAGAAGATTATTGGTAAAATGCCAATAGCAGCAAAATCAACACTTATAAATAGCATCAACCTGTAACAATAGACACAAATAATGAACAAAACAACTCACTTAATATTATATTCATTTTAACTAATCTCATTGGCTCTTGCAGGTAGTTTTGATTGCATTTAATATAACAGTTAAGTTGCACAAACATGCAGCTTGCAACTCTTAAATTTAACCAAGTTGTGTGAAAACGTTTTAACTGTAATTTTGGCTCTAGTTTATGCAACACCTGTATATTTACAGTTCCAAGAAAGGGCAAGAAACTAGAGACAGATGAGGGAGGAGAGGAGGGATAGAAAAATAAGAAATATAAATAATAATATGAAATAAAATATGAAAGTCTATAGTGAGGACATGTGTTGTACACTCCCATTGACAACATTCATGTTGTAAAGTTAACTAAGGATTTATGGCTGATATTTTGGTAGCCCGTATCTGGATCTAGACTACATCTGGAGTACATTGGTTATCCATAAACAATTTAAACTCTTCTCCAACAGACCATTTCTTCCTTAAAATCCATCTCTATGCCATGGGTTGACCTTAGCCATACTATTAGCAAAAATACTGAGCTGTTGTTTGTTCAGCATATGCTATCGAAGCTATTGTTTAAAGCCCAGCCTATCTAAAATTACATTCCATGTCTTTAGAGCTCAGAGCATAACAGCCTGTTGAAGAGCAATGAGGAGGAGAGAGGAGAAAGGAGAGGAAATAATTAGAAACTTATGGAAGGAGGCATGGTCAGTAATGGAATGGGATAGTGCTGCGATGTGAAAATGAATTTGTAAACTTTGGTAAATTAACTTGTTTTCATTTAGCACTTTTCTAGTCTAGTCACAACTAAAAGCACTCTAAAATGTATGCCTCATGTTTACCAAGCATAGGTGATTACTGCTGGATGCCCCTTTGTGATTGATGCTCCATGGTAGGCTTGAATCTATGATGCCTGACTTTGAGGTGCACTCTACCCCTGAGCTACAGCACCTCCCCTAAAGAAAGAAAAAGTGGTAAATGGACTCACTTTTTTATAGAGCTTTTCTACTCAAGTGACCACTCAGAGAACTTTACAACATCTTTTCATGCTCAATAATCCAGGTAGTCAAAAAAGGTCAAAATAGTTTGAATCAGGTCACCTCAAAGTAGATTTATAAAACAGGAGGACGTTTCAACATTCATCTGAATGTCATCTTCAGCTCTGAGCCCAGAATGTGAGACACTTAAAACCCCAGTAAGGCACAGAGATGTAAGTTGGGGGGGGGGGACTCACACTCAGATGTAGGCAAAACAATGTCAAAATGGATAAACAGAAATGCATATCTCACATTTACCAAGCATGGGGGTCTAAAGCCGGATACCCTTTCCTGATGCCCTGCTGTGGGATCAAACCTGCAATGTCTGACTTGGAGGTCCACACTCAACAGGTGAGTAACTGCAGCCCTATTACCACACTACTACTATGGACTTATCTAAAAGGAGATACCAGTGAGTCTCCAGAGTGTTGGCAAATACAGAGAGGAGAAAATTAGAAAGAATGAGAGAAGAAATGTGATAAACCAAAGTGGAATTTGAAAAGTGGAGATTGAGGGAGAAGGCTGGAGGTGGGACGATTGGCATCAGGAAGAACAGTGGGGAAATGTACTGGAACAGTTTATCTAGTTAATCACAACTGTACAGCTCCCCTTCCACAACCTACCATTACCCATTAATTACCTGCTGTGGCTCAGTGGTAGAGCGCGCACACCTATAAGTCAGGCATTGCAGGTTTGATCCCACCCGAGTGTCAGGAAAAGGGCATCCAGCCTTAATCTGCCATGCTTGGGTAAATTTGAGGAATACACTGTAGACTTGAAAAGCACTATATAAACATGAGCCCATTTACACCACATAGACCAATCCAGATATTCACCCTAGCCAAGGTATTGACACAGAAAGCAGAGGGACATAGAGAAATGTGGATTATACAATGACCCCTATTTTGGAACCTTTTAACAGTGGTCTGACTTCATCACATCCCAGCCAAGGGTCACACAAGAAGGGTTCAAAAAGAAAATATTGCTACACTATGGCACATGACGGAGTATCATCAAAAGGTTATTGTAGACAATCTTCTAAATAGTAGGTTTTTTTTCTTAAAGCCTAAGTGGTTTACATTTTTGGAGAATGACTTTGAAATGTTAAAAAGTGAAATCACTTTTTCCAGATAATAGATGATAAGTTTGGAAGCACAACTCTTCACATCTTGGTCATGCATTGTCTTTTGCATAGTGGCGGTTGCCTTACTTGTGGGGAACCATCAGATCCCTGGTCTCTGGACTTCCTGGCCAACCTCTTCTTCTTCTTGTGCAGGGGTTTGGACTCCAGGATCATCTCCTCCAGCTCAAATGTTGGGTCACAGTTAAGTCTTCGCTTCTGAAAATACACAAACATACATATGCAGGCACACAGACACAAATACACACACACACACACACACACACACACAAGATTAGAGACAGTCAAAACAGATCACCTCCTGCAAGACTGCTGCTTGCAAATTTACACATTTCAGGACATACAACATAGCTGGTCTCACAACCGTCTTCTAAACCTCCCCTTTCACTCTTGCTTGTACCCTTCTGTAACAAATCACCCGTGCCCTTGGGGCAGCATAGCTCAGGGGGTAGGGCAGTCATCTAGTAATTGGTGGTTCGATTCTGCAGAAAGCATGTCAAGGTCTTGTTAAGCTAAACACCGCACCCATAACTGCTTCCCATGTACTGTGTGGTGGCTGCGGTAAATGCTCCTATACAAGAGGATGGGATACATGCAGAGAACAAATTCCATTCTACTTGGCTATGTGGCATTAAAAGAATTCTTCTTCTTCTTCTTCTGACACTCTTCTCTACCCATTCCACCCTGCCTGGACTGTCTTCTTCACTCGTCTTCCACACTCCTCATTACTTCAGACAGTTGACCCCATGTATTTCAACTCATCCACCTTCCTCACCTCTACTCCTTGAATCCTCACCATTCTGCTGTCTCCCCTCTCATTCACACATATGTATTCCATTTTACTCCTGACTTTCATTCTCTCAAGCGCATTCGTTCACCTCTCCAGACTCAACAAAGTTCACAACGTCATCCATGTACATCATAGTCGATGGAGACTCCTGTCTGATCTCGTTTTCCAACCTGTCAATCACCATGCAATAGAAACACACAAAATGAAGAGATGTAGCTGCAGTGTCACTCTGCTCTTCTCCTGTGCCATCTACTCTAAGCTGTCATTCTTTTTTATATCATTACAGATTAGAGTATGGCGCTCAAGGGAACATTTATAGACAGTGCTGAGTTTAAGTACCATTCCTGATACTCACATTGGGAATAAAGCCTGGAGGTAGCTGTTTGCTGAGCACAGCATCCCAGTTGATGTTTGACACGTAGTCCAGGTCCTGTAGCTCTGCGAGGCACGAGATACGCTTCTGGGCATCTATGCACAGGAGCTAATGTGGAACAGAAAGGATCTGAATGAGTAGGATCATCCACTGGGAGGTACAGTTGAAAAGTTATGTTTTACCAGCAGGATCACTCCCCAGGACACATCTGCCCTCTTTCCCTGGGGAGGAGGACTTTGCAGATGAGGAAACAGAGGAGAGAAATAGGTAAGCGCTTGGGGAAGAGAAGCAAAAGAAGGAGGAGAAAAACTTAGAGACAGAGAGAGGGAGAAAGAGAGGGGAGGGAAAAAATTATCCAGGAGAGAATATCCGGATGAAGGAGCACAAAAAGAAAACTGAGATGAAGAGGATGACGAAACATACAGAAGAGATTGATGGTGTCAATGAGGACAATGAACAATGAGAGTTAATAGAAAAAGAGCAAAAAAGATCCTCTCCTGCCTTCTTTATCACATCTATTTCTATTACAATAAATAAATAAAGTGTGTGTGTATGTGTGTGTGCGTGTGTTTGTGTGTGTATGTGTGGGGAAAAGCCTTTATGGAGGTTCGAGTGGGTGAACTTTTTAGGATGACTGCTTTTACTTCTCTTTTTCATGAGGCGAGTAGTTTGATAAATATCAAGAGATCCAACAATCCCTCCATCTATCATTAGAGCCTGTCTATCTGTCTCTAAACTAGCCCTTTCTAACACTGACACACCATCTCTTTCTCTCTTTCCTCCTCCTCTCCACTCAGTCATCCCCCCACACACACACACACATGTGCACACACGCACGCACACAAGCACCTTTATGCAACTGGAATGCCAATGAGGGAGCAGCAGTCTGCGAGCACGAAGCAATGCAACAGTTTGACTGCAGTGAATCTTTGCCAAGACAAAACCATGTGCCACTGTACATTTTTTCACTTCACATTAAGTCTTATTTTTTTCCCACGTAAAAATGAACATTTGGTAAACTTGCAAATTATTATTAATAATCAATCTCGGCAACAATCTTTTGGTTGGCAATTAATCACAATTACTTTGGACTTGAAGGGAATGGATTTGAAATGAGAAAAAAAACACTTAAATTGCTGTAAAAGATTGTTCATGCATATAATACAGATGTAGATTGAAATTAATGTAGTTCATAGACCAGTTTAAACACGTGCTACTCTTAATGTGGGAGCTTTCTTTGATAGAAGATTGTGTTTGTGCTTATGATGCCCGAAATATGTCCTCTACACTTACACCGCTGGTTCTCAACCTGGGGGTAGGGACTCCCCAAGGGGGTAATGAGAAAATGTTGGGGTGTTGCCAGATGGTTGTGGAGAGACAAAGCAAAATTTTGGACTGGGAAATTATTTTCATATTTCAAGCTTTGTACCAGTGATAAAGTTTGCTTTAGAATAGATTTTATTGAGTGTGAAGGTCAAATTCTCAATTGAGTTGCTGTTATTTCAATCGACTAAAACCCCAAATTAAAGCCAAAATTGAATAAGATGTTGTTTTGTCTGTGGGCAAAGAAACATTTCTCCAGTAGGATTTTGGTATCTTTATATTATTATATCACAGTAATCCCTGAACAGTCTCAGGGAGATGGTTTATGAGTGATCAATGTGTCTGCATCAGGGTGTTGTGAGTTAAATATTCCAGTGCTATTAGGAAGAGCTGCAAACACCAAACTGATTATTCTGGGGGATTGGGACCCAACCATATTGAGATCCACTGCTCAATATAAGCTCTAAGAGTTTAATAGCAAATCGAAGGAAAGGAAGGTAGCTTTATTTGGTCATTGTAGTCTTAAATGAAATGTGTCCTCTGCATTAAACCCATCCTACTGTATAGGATCAGTGGGGAGCTGCAGCATCCAGGGAGCAGTTGGGGGTTTAGTATCTTGCTTAAGGACACTTCAACATGCTTTCTGAAGGAACTAGGGAACAAACCAGCAACCTTTTGATCATAAGATGACCTACGATCCCTCGTGAGCCATGCTTCATCTAAATCTATGCCCCCTTCCACACACACAATGTATTTATGACATGTAAAAAATTGACCTTACACAGTACAAAGTAAAGCACAAAATAAATAAAATCTTTCAAATTTACATCTAAATGACTCATGCAGGACTCTGATTGAAAGTGCTGAAAGATGAAGCACAGGAAACACCAAACTCACCTTTCTTAGAAGAGACTTGATTTCCAGTGACCAGGCTGCAGGGTAGCTGGGGTGCACCTTGTGGAAGGTCTGAAGGATTTCATTGGCTGGGGTACTAGACCTCATCACATATGGCCTCTGGAGGAGGGAGGATGGAGGAAAGGTGTTGACCGTGTGACAGGGAATAAGAGAGGAGCAGAGGAGGACACAAGGGAAGAGATGAGTGAAAAAGAAAGGAGAGGTAATAAAAAAAGAACAGACCAGTGGACAGGAAAAAAGATGATAAGAGAAGTGGACAGAAAAAAGGTAGGAGAGGAGAAAAAGCCATGAGTTGAGGAGTAGAGAGTGAGCAGAGGAGAAAGACAATATATCACAGAGAATGATCACAACTTGGCCAGCAGAAGTTGAGTGAGTTGTTGGCTATAAGTTATTAGGTAGTTGGTGTTCGCCATTCACTCTCCTCTGCCTGTTTTTTCTCTGCTCTCCTACTGCAAAAAAATCCCTTTCTTCCTGCTCCATAAAGAACAAGGGAGAATAGCTTGATCAAAACTAAGAACCAACACACTACAGAAATGAAAGAAAAACCACAGGACATTCAATATTAAGACATCCTAAATACCTGTAGGTCTTGGTCAAGGACATGCTTTCTGGAGGACCAGAGATCACACCTGAAAACTTCTGATCATCAGGTGACCACTCTACCCACTGAGCTATGCCCCCCCTAGGTCTATGTCCACCCTCACAATGAGGAGGAAACATAAAAATGAACCTTCCTTATCCAATACAGGGTGGAACTTTTCCCAGCATGCACTAGACAGAAAACAAGGAGGCACCTCATAGTCCATCACAACATCCACAAATATAATCACAGACATTTCCATGACATCTATTGCCACCTTGAGGTAAGTTAACATTGCAAGCATTTCTGAGTGCAGTGCTTGTCCATCCATCCATCCATCTATCCATCCATCGTAAACCTCTTATCCAATGACGAGCTGCGGAATCCTGCTCGAGTCTATCCCAGCACTCACTGGGTAAAAGGCAGGGAAACACCCTGGACAGGTCACCATTCCATCGAAGGGCCTGAGAAGTTAGGGGTTCAAAGTGTTGCTCAAGGACACTTCCACACACTCTCTGCAGAGGCTAGGAATTGAACCACTGACCCTTTAATCACCTTACCTCCTGAACTACGCTGCCTTTCACTGGACAACTGCCCCACTTCCTGAGCTAATCAGTAATTCAAGTGATATTCCTTCATTCTCAGTCAGCATAAGCCTGTCCCACACTCCATACAACCAACAGCTGCCAAGCAAGCCCAATGATGAAGAACACCTGGGTACACATATCCGCTGACTCCGCATCATACGCCCATGCCAGACACTTCATGAGCTCAACGTCCAGTGGTGCTTGTGTAAGGAAGAAATACATGCAGCACAATCGATTCATTAAAACAAACACCTCTTGGATCACAGCCTGAGATACAAAAACACCACAGGTACCCCAAATCCTCACTGCTCTTGCTGTTCTATGATGCTGCAGATGACATGACCATTGCAAGACTGACAAAATGCACACACAACATACCTACAGGATCTTTACCTCGGGAATCTGCTACTAAGCTTCCATGCATGTCTTTGGGCTGTCTTTCTGTCTTAAACTCCACACAGACGTGCTGGCACCAAACGCAGAACCCTCCTACTGTGTGTCAACAATGCTAACCACTAAGCCAGGGTGTCAATTTATCCTGAAAATTACTGTGAACCTGCACCTGAGGCTCCTTCATTTGAACCCAGGGATTTCACAGAAAGGATGGTTTACTTTTTCAGTCTAATCATGGCTTGTATCTCAGGGGGTTTGTATTTATAATACTGGAATTCATAAAATCTCAGTTATATTCAGTCCCGAAAAAAAGCCTAATGCTTATTCTTTTGCAGCTATGAGTCTCTTACCATGACTAAACAATCAAATATCCTTTTCCAGTAAAGTCAGCTTGAGATATAAGTGGATTAAAGCTCTTTTTGTCCCTCCTTCTTTGTCTTGGGAAAGCAGGAGTAGGCCTGAGGGGACGGAGTTCTGTCTACCTTTCTACAGAGAGGGCTATTCTAGGACAGTGATGCTGATGTAATATATATTATTTACTGCAATGAAGAGTGCTGGGCCACGCCCGACAGAGATGAGATCCTGGCTGTGTTTCTAAATATGTGTTGGCTTGGATGAGTGAGTGCATATGTTTGTGGGGTGTGTCTTTGTGTGCAAATATTTCAATGAGTATCTCCGTGTGTGTGTGTGTGCACGCGCGCTGTGTGAATCCATGAGCGCAAATCACTGTGTGTATGTATGGAGAGAGAGAGAGAGAGAGAGAGAGAGAATATATATTCTATATAGTAAAGTGTGGGGATTGTGTTTGTGCAAATATGTGGACTATTTTTCACATTTACGTGTTTGCTTGTTTATACATTTTTACTTCTATGTGTATGTGTCTGGAGATTTACGTGCGTTTGCATGTCCTTACTCATATGGGGGTTGTGTTACTGATTATCTTGACTGTGCACCACATGTATGTTCATTGGTGAGGTACCTGTCCTCTCAGAAGCTCATAGGCTGTAATACCCAGGGACCACCAGTCCACAGAGAAGGAGTATCCAGGGTGGGACCCCTCAAAGGGCTGGAAGAGCTCCGGTGCTGAGGCAAAAACAGAAGTCGGTTATCTCAAAACTACAGCTCATTCACAATGAGGTCACAGTGAGGGAGAATGGAAAGAGAATAGCCTGCTGTAAAAGGACAATGCTTATCAGAATTTGGTGACACAGGCAGACAACTTTGACTGTATTCAACCTTTTAACAGACTGAGTAGAGACACCCTAGAGGGATCGCAAGTTGTTTATGACTGTATGGGGTGTTTAGCTCCCTGACCACCATAGAGAGACACTCCTTATGGTAGGCACTGATGTCAGCAGTATTTTTGCTAACACTAGCAATCATAAAATTCAACCGGTTATCAATTTGCTGCAGGCATTTGAAGACTCATTTCGATCCCCACTATTCCTCAACTACTTTGAACTGCAGTAAAAATAAACTTTTTAGGGTGTAATATCACTGTGGGGTGTCAGGAAGGGCATCTGGCTTTAATACCCTCTCCTCCATTTAAGTCTATGTCCACCTCCAGAATATCCGGATCAACGTGTGACATAAAAACAGACCTCTCAATGTAGAAAGCAGAAGAAGTGATTGAATGCAATCAGAACAAAGTATAAGTAACTTTTATGAGCAGACTTTGGTGTCCGCTCATAAAAGGGCTCTTTGTGGTAAATTACTGAATAAATGGCTTCTGCGAGAAAGAAAACCCTATATAACATTTTTCAATTGGAGCTCCCCCTCCTCGTTCCTCACCCTGGCAATGATTTTTTATGAATAATCTATTCTTGGGAAGTGTGTTTCCCTGTAATCTGGTTTCAAATGGTCAAGATGAATTTGCTTCATCTCTCTCGCTACGTCTCCCTCATCTGCGGCCTCTTTTCTTTTATGGCAGGTCTGTCCTATTTCAGTGCTGGCGATAACAGTGGGGGACTACTTTGTAAAGACCTTGAAATGAAAGTTTTTACTTATTCATTTATATTATCGCAGAGCAAACGTAAATGGCCTTTAATAGATAAGAATGTTCCTAAAAATCGAAAACCATCTTAAACACACCACATCTATTCTCTTGCCATAAAGACACACACACAAACACAAATGAGACTAAGATGCTTAGAATATTGTGCTAGTACTTTCGCATAAGATTCACACATACACAGACATGCACACACTCACACCACTCTTGCTCATTATCTGACAATCCAGCTAACTCCTATCTGATTTCCCAGGACCGGAGTCACATCAATCTGACACTACTTTACTTGGACTGTGCTCGTGAATCATCATGTTGCATTTTATGGCCTGCCAGGCATGTGCATAGAGACTACTATTTACTATGCAATTAAGCAATTCTGTGCCTTACATCGGATTAGGACGATGATATATTTTTCCATTCATGTCTTTTCATGTGTAAAGAGGAAAGATAAGAGAGACTGCTTTCTAGAAACATGCCATAATCATGCACTGTGACTGGATGCACCAGTGCAAGTAACATAAAGGAGGGAGTAATGTTAAGTTTTCCCCAGCTGCCATATAATAGGCCGAGAGCTTCGCAAGCGCTCGAGAGCGATTAAACACCCTACGAAGTGATGGAATAGCCCTGCCGAGTGTCATTAAAAACATGTGAGTATGCAGCTTGCGTTTCACCCAGGCTCATTATGATATGGGAATGCAGGCAGAAAATGTGGCGTGAAAACAGGATCATAAAGCTTTTCTTTTTTTTGCTGATTAAGTTTCTTCTTCTGTGACAGCAAGGAGAATTTGAACAGTGGCGAGTTCATTTGCATTACATCGATTTGAAAAAGAATAGCAGATAATAATAATGATAATCTCCCTTATAGGGACAGTGCATTTTAATTAACATCCATCCATCTATCATCCGCTTAACTGAAACTGGGTTGCAGAGCCATAATGGAGCTTATCCCAGTGCTCATTGGGTGAAAGGCAGGGAAACACCCTGGACTGGTTACCATGTCATCTCAGGGGTTAAATGTCTTGCTCGAGGACACCTTGACAAACTTTTTGCGAGGACCGGGGATCAAACCGCCGACTTTCTGATCACTAGATGACCACCCTATTTAGTGAACTATGCCACGCCTACAAATGGATCTTTGGTGGCAAAGTAGTGCAGTGGTTAGCACTGCTGCCTCACACCAAGAATGTCCCGGTTCGAATTCCGTACCAGGTCCTCTCTGTGTGGAGTCTTCATGTTCTACCTATGATAGTGTGGGTTTCCTCCCACCATCAAAAACATCTGCATAGACTATACATGTGAATCTTGATGCTATAATCTTGCGCGGTACATTGAATGGTGACATTAATGTAAAGAGCTGCATATAGTCCCTTAAAAACGTGTAAGCAGCTATCTGTGGCACTCTCCAAATTGTGACACCCAAAGGCTGCATATCTTATTGTTGTTCACATTGTCTTATATACTGTGCCCTATTGTAGCCCCCCAGGAGGGGTAGAAGCACAAAATACTCACATCCATCATCCCCTCATGCAGTCAATCATCCAATAATTCATTATGTACATTTATTAAACATTGATTTTGTTTTTACCCATATAGGGCTTGGTCCCCGCAATTGATGTGGCTTTCAGGTCCTCTTTTACAATGGCAGCGATGTTGAAGTCTGTTAGGTGGACATGTCCTGGAAAAGAGAGCAAGAAAAGGACCTCATAATGTCACACAGTATGTTTTCACAGGCTTTTCTTCATCACATGTCTACACACTGATATGACAAGAGCTGCCAGCACGCTGTCACCTAGCCATTTCTCCAGACACAGCTAACTCTGTCACCCTGAACTGTTGCCAAGCCAGAGAAAAGGCCCCGTGTCTCTCCCTGATGAGGTCAGTTTTGCATTTTAGATTTAAAATGTGTAGCAGGGTTCTGATATTACTCGATGCTGCTCCGGTAGTCCCGGTATGATAGTGTCAACTGCAGATACGCTATAACGTACCCAATAATTCCTTATATATTTGCCAAGTAAGTTTGCACATAATCAGGAATTTCTAAAAAAAACTATCACAAACTTTAAAGACTTTATTGTTAATTTCTTCAATAGTTCATTTTTATTATGCAAATCCCAGTGTTCAGGTTGAGATTAACTAACATCACTATGAAGGTGAAGAAGGTATTCATAAGTAGGCAGCTTTCAGTGTGTGGTAGGCTACAAATTTTGAAGAAAGAAGAGTGATCAACGTTGTCATCTGACACAGTGAAACGGACATATCGATCCATATTTGCCATCTATCCATCCATCCATTGTCAACCGCCCATCCAAAGTCAGGCCACGGAGTCATGTTGGAGCCCATCCTAGTGTTCAATGATTCAGTGTTGCTCAAGGACACATCGGAACGATTTCTCTCAGGGATCGAACCACCAATCTTCCAATTACCAGACAACTACCCTACCTCTTGAGCTACACCACGCCCATTTAGTATTGAATAAAAGTTAACTGAATGGATGACCGTGGTTAGCTTTGTATTTTAGTACCCAATGGGTTCTCTTCCACATTCGACAAACAACTACCTCTATTTTCCTCTCCTCCTTTTGTGGCTGACTTGACACAATTCTTATGGGGGCCATTACCTCTGAATACTTGGCAAGCAAATAGCATCAAGAGGACACATTACCGAGCACCGATATATTGAATGGCCGTTGCTCCAGAAATGCCAGTAGGGAAAACTACAAAATGTGACTTTATCATAGCATGAGAAAATGATAGAGGACCACTTTAAGAGAAAAGACAAAAAGAGGAGATACTGGTAAAACCAAGAAAAACGAGAATAGGAAAAGTAAAATCTATTTGATGATACATCAATTTACACAAAACGTTTGTGCACATTGAAATCCAGATAAGCAAGATGATCAGTGCCCCCACTGATAGGAGAGGGTTGTGATTCATCTACAGAGACCCAGACGGAATGAAGGAATGGATGTAATGTATTAAAGTTTGGAGACTGTTCCATCTAGAGTACCGGGTTTCTCGGGCTATAAGGCGCACTAAAATAGTTTAATTTTCTAAAAACTCAACAGTGCGCCTTATAATCAGGAGCACCTTATGTATTAATTCTGGTTGTGTTTACTGACCTCGAACCAATTTGATGTGGTACACGGCGCTCAAAAATCGGTCAAAATGATTTAGTAGGCTACCACTTTGATAAACTAGGGAGCCGCACCGCTTGATGGATTAACAGAGCATGGATTAACGGAGCATTACGGCTAACGTAGTCAGAGGCCTCGCAGAGCGATACTACTTACCAGTACCGTCCTTAAACATACCAAATGTTACAGTGTGTGTATAAGGACCCCCCAAACAATTCAGTTTCACAAACTGACAGAAATCCCACAGGTAACGAAATCCCACCCGCTACAACCAACGCCTCGAAACAGCCTTTGAAAACGCAAGGGAATAAAGCGGAAGGAAGATTGTCTTCTGGAGGATGACGTAGACCGCTGGGGAAGACTGAACACCAAGGCAGGTGGACAGACAGGGGGCGTGGCCTCCCAGGGACTCCCTCCAAAGACAGCGGTGACTGGATAACCGCTGGAATCCGATGCACTATATGTATGAAAATTGACACATAATTGACACGTTGATTGATATTGCGCCTTATAGCCTGAGACATACGATACTTTTATACCGTGAAACTAGTCACCCCTCTTTCACCTTGCAACGAGACGGCCGGCCCACAGGCTTTGCCTGGCACACTGAACACTTGCTAATGAGCTGAATGTGTATGCGTGCGTGTATGCGTGGACATGCTCATACTGTATGCGTCAGGGCATTTGTGGCCGGTTCGGCGACGGAGCAAGAAACAGTGAGATTTTGCCGCAGAGCAATCGTTTGGGTGAATGGGTGTCCCCGTTACCCTAGCATACGCCCGCAGTATGACCAATGTATGCACACACTTCTTCACAAATAAATCCCTGCACACATGCCGAAACTCTCCACCTCCATCTCTCTCTCTGTCCTACACACACGGAGACCATCCCACGCAAAGCAAAGAGCAGAGACGGCGATGTGTGAATTTAAAGCAGACGGGAGCCGACTAGTTCAACGGTGTTAGTCTGAACAAACATGCTGGGCCTTAAAGATAAGAGACATGCCAAAACAAATTGGCCTCTGCAAAAATCTTTAAATCTCTCCCTCCCTTTCCCTGAATCACTATATCTCCAAGTGCTTTCCTCACCTCTCCTACTGGACCTTCTACCTGTCCCCTTTTTTCTATAGCCCTCTTTCTGTCATCCTCTTACATTTTTCCAGCCATTGCACCTTCTCTTCCCTTTATCCTGTTGTCAGACTCTGGCTTCCATCTTCCCCTTCCTGTATTCTTTTGCCCTCATCGTTAACTCCCTGGCTGCACCCTGTTCTAATTAAAACGCTCTCCACTGGTGGTTGGTGTCCCTTGAGTGAGGGGGAATCCTCACTGAATCCTGGCTGCCAGTCCAAGTGGGATTCTGTTCCGTCTCATGTTAAGGGCTAGTTTTCACCCTGTTAAGCCATACAAAGTGTGACATGTATAAGCTTCCAACATCACGCGTATCCCACAATCCAATAGCATTGATATTTGCATTTTCCTTAAGGAATGCAGCCTGTCTTTAAATCAGGAAGCGAGTTTTCCCATCCCGGATTGTCTGCCATACAGGCAATTTCAGTGGCGTTTCAGACACAAGAGTATTACAGCTGTGAATGGAGTATTACAACAAATATACAAAGTCAAGTTTGGAAACCATGTTTGTTTGGCTTCAGATCAAAAATAGGATAGCTTTAAATCTGCATAGCAACTCCCACACATAAACAATAATCACATCCCTGCTATCCCTGACCAGTTTGCTGTGCAGTTTTAAATGAAGGTAATTTGGAGTTCTAAAAGAGGAACAACTAAGAAACTAAATTGGCTCAAAATGATATGCTTAAAGGCTCAAAAGAGCCACGATCAATAACTAGATATGTATCCATCCAACGTCAACTGCTCATCCGAAGCAGAGTCGCAGAGCCTTCAGCCTATCCCAGAATTCCTTAGGCCAAGGGCAGGGAAACGCTCCCTGGACAGGTCACCATTCCATCACAGTGTCTTGCTCAAGCACACTTTGACATGCTTTCAGTCAGTAATTAAATAGTGGCTGGAAAATTACAACCTTTTCAGGATTTAATAAACATAGCCAATAATCACTAGTTGTACATTTTAGTAGTTAGCAACATAGTTTTGGAGTCAATATTTTAAATGGTCCATAAGTGTCTTATTCTTTAGATCGCCAGTATGATCCCACAAAAGGGCATCAGCAAGTGCATCCAGCCTTAATCCCGTTCTCCATCTTGGTCCATGTTCACTCCCAGTCTGGGGACTAACCGTGATACGTAAAAATGGACCTCAAATGGAGCTGCACCCAGCAGTGTAATTCTTTACAGCGATATAAAGTGTGCATCCATGTCAGAATTCTATACTTGTTGCATTTCAAAAACAGGAAAAGTTGCCATGGCCATAATCTCTTACTTTTTTCCCAGAAGGATTCAGGTATGGCAGGTGTGGTTCCCTCGCCTGTGTTCCCTCATGAGGGATAGTGGTGAACTGAATGCTCATCCTATGTTATCTAAGCAGGGGGCTTCAGAAAC
>OMLC01104940.1:0-11872 GCA_900302585.1 Regalecus glesne
CATCTACAGACCAGGACTCTACAGTCTCCACCATCTACAGACCAGGACTCTACAGTCTCCACCATCTACAGACCAGGACTCTACAGTCTCCACCATCTACAGACCAGGACTCTACAGTCTCCACCATCTACAGACCAGGACTCTACAGTCTCCACCATCTACAGACCAGTGGACACTCTGTCATAGATGAGGATGTTCACATCCTTGCTAACTTGCATATGAAACCATTATTGATTTCAGTCATTATGCAACTATATTGTTTATCAGGGTGGAGATGCTGCTGTCAACTCAGACTGAAAATGTCTCTTGTTTGAGTCATGAGACATTTCTCTCAATAAACTTTGTGTCCACATGAACTGATTCATCTCCTTTTGAATTATTTAGCATGCATCCAGACATTTCTTTTTTTTCTATTCTTTAATATTATTCCTTCCCCCCCACCTGAGCCCCCTGAGTGTCCTACTGCTGGGTCAGTCTCTGTGATCCCCTCTAGAACATCAACAGGAAGGAGGAAGTGGTAGCATGTGTCTCCTCCAAGTCACATGACCACTAGCCCTCACTAGTCCACACATCATGGTCTGGTGGGGAAAGCACAGTGCTTGGCCGTCAGAGGAGAATGAAGCAGAGTACTTTCCCTTCACTTAACCAAGAGGCCTGGACCACCCAGAGGGGGACACTAGTGAACCCAGAATACTTTATCCAACCTAACCCCTATACCCATGTGAGGCTTAGCCAATTATGACCCACTAACTATGGACCTCTGGCTGTGGTTGGAAACGGTGCAGCTGGGATTCAAACACCCAACTGTATGACTCAGAGATGCACTGAACATAGGTGTCTTACCCCCTACGCCACCAGAGGCCCCGCTCATCAAACTAAATTAAATGCTGTCCATAAAGTTTAGTCTTCAAGTTTTTAACCTGATAAAGGGACGTTAGACTACTTTTAATCATTCTTTCTGTTCATCTGTACAGCCAACACTTCAACCAACCCAGAACAGGAGGGACAGTTATAAGTTGGATACCGTACAGGAGTTCACAGTCCAGGCAATAGGGAAGTAGATGCAGGCCTAAGAGGAGATGAGTGTTCAGCACACAAAGAAAACATGTAGCCTTTTGTTAATGGTTGGTAATGGTGGTGACAGGCAGAAAAAATAGATCTATAATAAAAAAGTTAGTTGCACTGGCCTCCATTATGGTGATCATTGGTGGCACCACATGAGATCATCTTCCAGCAGGTGGATAAAAGATCAAAACATGAAGAAATCAATAATACTGAATAGGTGACAGAAGTCTTGAATCTGTATCCTCTCTCTTCCACTTGGGCTCCCAAGACCATCATTTAACCTTTTTTATTTCTACTCTCCCTTCTTTCGGGGCCATAGGTGGTCGTTCCAGGTCGGGGCAGAGGAGGAGCATGGGTGGGCGGTGGACAGATGGGCCGTGGCCGTCAGATGTCCACCAGACAGAATCAAAGAGGCGTGGAGAACCAGGCCTGCACCGTGTGCATAGAGGGCCTCTCTTCTTCCACCTCAGACATTCAGCTGAAGAACCTTCTCAACTCTGTTGGTCCCATACAGGTAGTGTCCACACGACCCTGCTGCACACCAGCAGCTGGTGTTTGCTGAATTCTCTAGCTCATACCCCTGCACAGTTTTGGGTGGTTTCAAATGAGGACAGACAATCTCTCCTGACACTGGGAGAAGACTTCATTGGCTTCTGCAGCTTGATTTGTGGGGGGTTACATGTTCATAAATGGAATCTGTGTGTGTCTACATAATGTAGCACATATAATGTAGAACACATTTTGAAATAATAATCCTCTCATTGGCCGGGAGGAATAAACACACTGCATGTATCAATTCATCTTTTGGGTAAAGCTCAGGGCATAGGTTTTATTTTCCATCCACCAGCATATCAAGATACCAGTGACTGGAATTGAATTTCACTGCTATGATCATTTAGTGCCCCCTGTGTTGTAGTGTTGTCATGGACTCCTGCCCCCACACGCCCCCTCTCCCTCTTGTGGAGGAGAGGAACCCCATGCTTGGATCCTATTTATCTAATGTGAACTTCTCCCCCCGCCAATTGTAGATGTTTAAAATGCTGCCCCAGCAGAGGAAAGCCATCGCCAGATATACCAATCCCCAGCACGCCTTGAATTTTCAAATGAGCTTCCACAGGTAATCAATATGGAATTTCCCTCTCCTTCATATTGAGTGGCTTAAGAGTTGAATCATCAGTAGTGCTTTGAAAAACTATTGTGGGAGTACATCCAGAAATGGACACAACAAACACTTCTGAGTGCGGCATGGAATGCCATCGCTGTTATAGCACTGGATGAGGAAATGCTCCAGTATCCTCTCACATTTTGCTTCTTAGTGACCTTTGAATCTGGCCACTGCACAAAACCTGAAACCTGAAAGCCATACCGTGATGTGTGTCTCAAATTAGTCAGCTTTTTTTAACAAAAGTGATCGCCCCAGGATTGCTATTGCAACAGCACTTCATCAGTAGGGTAACTAACCTGACTCATAACAGTGTAAACCCAGCTCACCTTCCTGTTTTTTATCTGTGACTGCTCATCTTACTATCACCTTTCAATAATCCATCGTTTTTATCACCGATATCACACAGGCACATGATCGACTTGTCCCACATTGACGTGTCGTTGATCGGCGAATGAGGAATGTGATAGAGCAAAGTGAGTCCAGCTGGGAGGGGCAAGAGCTTACGTGCATCCCTAGCAAAACATTGGAACAGTTTCTCTGTCCTCAAAAGCCACTCGCCATCAACGCACTCCACACACAAGCGCCTGTCTTCAGTCATCGTCTGCTCATGAGCAATGAAGGTGCCGACCCAGGCTGCTGATGCTGCCTGGGGTTGAAACTGTGACTGCCATTGTTGTTTAACTGCACCAGAGAAATGCTGGACCATTGCCCTAATTGGATGTTAGCTTGTAGAAAGCTTTGTGCCCTAAACACAAGACGGTTCCAGTTCACACGGGATAATGGTTGCCTCCTTCAGCCGTACGATTCATGAGTCGAGGGGTTTTACTTTTGAGTTTGTTTGTTTTTTTAACTTTGTTCCAGTTTAGTTTTTAGTTATGCTCCTGCCT
Organism: Regalecus glesne; assembly: GCA_900302585.1. Lineage (NCBI taxonomy): Eukaryota > Metazoa > Chordata > Actinopteri > Lampriformes > Regalecidae > Regalecus > Regalecus glesne. Next base: position 3,118 of record OMLC01104940.1, read on the forward strand.
TGCCGTTCGGTTTGGATACAGTGTACAGTTGTGGTAGATTGTGGCCAACCTGTTAGCATGGGCTCTTTGTTGGCACTGTTCCGTCTCACCTCCTGTAGGGAGCAGTATTTCATCACTATTCTGGCTTCACATTTGCCACCAGCTGGGCTCGGGTAGAATTCGGTCTTTGGGTGAATGGCACTGCCTAGTGGAGAACTTGCATTAAGGCATTTTGCTAGCCTTTAGGTCAATGTGTGGATTTTTGACTGTTTATTATTTGACGGCTACCATTAAAAGATCCAACTGACATCACATCCCAATAAGTTTCTCAGTTTCATCCAGATGTGTCGGCTGATTCCCGGTGGCTTTGGAAAAGGGCATATACCTGGTAATACCTGGTAGATGTGTGGTTCTCTCCAGTTAAATGCTGTTTCTCTGATAGACACATTGAGGTTTCTTGCTCATGTTAGGGCTGTTATCCTTGGAGATTAGTTACATGGTCTGTTGTTCTGAAGCATGGTTTAGCTTTTTAACTGGTGTGTCTAGAAAGGGTCTCTATGCATGCGTTCCTGGAACCTTTATCTTCCATCTGTTAGTTGTTTGGCCCCTAGTCTCCGAAAATGAATGAATTTAGGTTTCTTTTCCGTGCAGTCTCGTATGAATGCAGGTACATGCGAGTGGGTCGGATTTGTTTTACAGTTGATTTGGAAAGCCTTTGTCATAACTCGACATATACCAAGTTTCTCTCACATTTGTGGGAGATCAGCAGGGACGGCTCTCATTCCTCCTCAGACTGGACACCCTGCTGACATTGTTGAGATAGGTTTTAGACTTGTGAATTTCTTGGATAATACAACAGGGTCTTTGTAACATCTGTTAAACGGTGAATGGACTTGTTTTATAAAGCGCTTTTATAGTCTAGCAACCCTCCCGAAGTGCTCCACTGTTGATAGATTGTTGCCTTTGTGTTGATTTGAGTCATATAGTCGTAGTGTATTTTGACCGGCTTGGTTCACATCGAGTCATTAGTTGTGTTCCTCCTCATTTTCGTTTTTGTAGTCCAACAGATTTTTGCGTTGAGCCCCACATGCGTGTCCCCTTTTTCACAGCCAAGTTTTTCTCTTAATGTTTTAGTCCCTTTGGCACATTGACTGCCATTAAGTCCATCTGAAACCTATTCTGCTGGGACTCTTGCTTCTACTTGAAGCAAAAATCCCTTCAAGTTTTTAACCTCGTGGACAGAAAAGGCGTTCGTAAGTAGACACATGCACTCGTAGCGACATCCCATGTTCCCTAAAGATTAGATTGCTTGCTTGAGCAGTGCCATCACACCCCAGGGTACCGCTGTAAATGCCTGCATAAACATTTAGGTTGAGGGTCAGTTTAAAGAAGACTTGATTGGTGCAGCTCAGGAGGTAGGACAGTCCTCTAGTAATCGCTTATTGGTGGTTCGATCGCCAGCTCCTGTAGGAAGTGTGTTAAGGTGTCCTTGAGAAGACAGTGAGCCGCTAGCTGCTCCACGAGCACCATGTCGCAGTTGCACTCACTGCTCCTGCACAACGCAGAGAACAAATTCCCCCATCCCACCCCCCTCTCACTTACATTAGGCAATTTTAAACCTCCGAGTTTGTACAAACGTGTTGCTCTTATGTTTCTCAAATCTGATTTTCTTTTTACTTTTGTGGGTATTTTGGGATTAAGAAGCACAAACCAGCAAGGTGTATGGTACTAGGTATTAGTACTAAATGCTGAAGACCGCAGTAGAGGTCGAACGAGACTTGTATAAACATAATCCATGGAAAGGAGAGGGGGGCAACCATTACATACCCGTGTTGGCGATTGTGTACAGAAGCAGACTTGAACGTTCACTCAATGTTTCTCCCTGTTCGAAGCGTTGGAGTCCCCCCCCCACATGTTGTATGTATCAAGATATCTTTTAATATGCTGACTATATGCTAATGTGTCCAAACAAGCTATCATATTATAAGTATTTCATTTGTGTGTAGAACTCAAAGAAAGAAAAAAAGTGACTGGACCAAATCTCTGTTCATAATATAGTTGGCAAGCATTTTACGGGAAAATGAAAAGAAGAAAAAAAACACAATAAAAATATGGCAAATATATCCTGAACATGCAGGTATGTGATGCCGGTTGAAATTCTCAAGCCCAAGAGGTGTGTGTTGGTCTGTGATGTGTATGTATGTGTCCTGAGCCTCAAAGGCTAAGCTGCGGCGTTTCCGAGTCGATTCTGATGACCGCGAGTTGTTTTGTATCTTCACGTCCTGAATGTTTCTTTGCACCAGATGACAGTGTTTTGGTGTTTTGCACTTTAGTTGTGCGTATCGCACAACCAGTCTGAACATTTGATAGTTTTTTTTGGTTTGTTTTATTTTATTTGGTTGTGATTGTGTAGATTCAGTCATGTTTACTGAGTGGAATCCGGACCAGGTAACACTAAAACCTATTCAGCGCATTGTGAAGGGGAATGCCCTGAACGTTGGCGTTACAGTTGCATGTTAGCGATTTTAGCCAAATATGGTGGGATTTGCATCAGTAAGTCAACGTTCCCAGCCGTCTCCTATGGTCAGAAACCAGAGGGGGAGGTCTTTGATTAAGTCTCGCGTGTCGGTCAGTGATGTCCAGCAATGCACGGCCTCGTACAAACTTGAATAGATGCGCCGAGTGTGACGCTGACGTTGATGACGACTTCCTATTGGTCTGAGTGTGTTCTTCTCGGGCGAGAACCCAGAGTCTTAGCTCGGGTCAAAGTTACGGCTAAGTTCAAAGTTCAAAAACAATCTGTGCAAGTCTAAACTGGTCCAAAGCAAGTCCGAGGCTGTGCATGTAGACGACGTCACAGGTTAGATTCTGGATCCTCCTGTTTCTGGCTCTGGGATACTGCTGGTTGTGTTGACAGTGACTAATGGGGCTGTCTTAAATTCTATATCCAGATCTTTAAATGGAGCAGTATTCCCCTTAACTTACCACTTAGTACAGAGTTAGAGCACCTATAGGTCTACTGGTGGGCTTTGAAAATGGGCACAACACACATACTGTGGCGGATCACCACTTAGGCATTATGGTAGTTCTGTAGAGATATGACACACAAGTTCTCCACCATGTGCCCATGTTGCAACATCATCACGATGGGATCTTATCTTCTAAATCCAGTTACCATTTTACTTGTAAACTAAGGTTAAATGAGTCTGAGTGATTTGTATGTTGTATGTTTTTTTCTGTCTCAGCCAACTTGATTTATATTTTATTCCTTTTCTGTGTTTTGAGCATAACTTATATGGTCTTTGTTCCTTGACTAATGTGACTAGTTGTCCACTTTTCTGGGTGTTGCTCTTTACACGTGGGATCCGAATTCCTTGTCTTATTTTGGTTCTATAGTAAATCCTGTGGATTTGTAAAAGTATCGGCCATGCCGTCACAACACCCATAGTGATTCCATTACAGGACAAATCCACCTGTAATATCAGAACAGGTTCACATTGAACCTACTTGTGTCTCACATTGAAGAGCTATTAATACAGCAGCTTAGAGCATCGTTTTCCCCACTACTGGCTTCACATGCTGCTGCTTCATAGCAGGCACGATGTTGCCAGTGGGATCTTAGAGATTTAATGTCCAGTTAAATGAAAGTCTGAAACATTATTTCAGTTGAGAATCACCTCAGTGCTGTTAGTCGGACAGATTCACGTGAAAACTTAAGCAGTTATGTGCCAGACGTTCGTCATGGTGACGAGTTACCAGCTTTCAATGACAGGGGTGCTTTCCACACAACACTTAACAAATTACTTCTTCCATTCTCTGCAGGTTCACTTGGAGGCTAAGTCTGCTGATTTTTGCCGGTCCGTCTCTGAATAACCCTCATTTCACGTTTTCTCCTGTTCCTTTAGGTCCCTGCCTCCTGGTGGAAGGGGGCAGCATAGGGTGGCTCAAATGCTGCAGAGCTGTCACAAAAAAAGATCGGTGACTTTGTGGTGACTTAAAAGAGAATTTTTAAAGTTCATCCCATTCACATACACCTAAAGAGATGAGTTCACGTCCCTGCTAAGGAACCGATCATGCTTTGTAGCTTTGCTTCTACTTTTTCTGCCCTAACCCTTTTCTCAGTCTTTTTGCAGATGTGCGGCCGTGGACCATTCCAACGGCTTTCCTCCAGTTTACCTAATCTCACTCTTTTGGTCCCTGTAGTCCTGTAGTGTCTGCTGCAGGGACGGGATCGGGTCAGCTGTGTTTCTGTCCATCGCTGCTTATTCTGCCACCTTGTTTCGTTCCATTTAATCAATTATGGCTGATATTTCCCTTGTTGGTGCTTCTGTTAAATGAACTTAAGACCCCTGTACCAAGCAGGTTGGCCTACCAGGATTGCCATTGTTTGTTAGCCCGGTGGATGGAGGTTTCGATCTCTGTGACGACATCAAAGCAGGCACTTTAACTGTAAAGCTGTTCTATTGTGGCTTCCGCCTCACCAAAAGGTTATGCCACCATCTTCACATTCATTGCTTGGTTGGATTTTTTTAAGACACTGCCACGTGTTTTTTCAACATGACACTGATGGTGACTGTTGGCTGGAAATCCACTTGACCACGACTCCTGACAAACATAGGTGTCTATGTTTGATACTGAAATAGCTTTCATGTCACAATCTGATGATGTTCTGACCTGTAACATGGAGTTTTTGGTTTTGTTTTTCTTCTATGGAATATTGTCTGATCATTCTGCAGTTATTACCAATGCAACATATTAATTGTGTGTCATTCAAAGCTGTTTTTCTTTTTTGAGACCAAAAACTGAATGGAAATAAACTGGATTTGTACAAATCTCATTTGTCTTTCAGAAATTCATTTGAAGTAGTGATGCTTAAGCATGGACACAGGCACAAATGAATTGGTTCAGAAGGTATGTGGATGTAGTTAAAATTAAGTTACTTGAGTTCAGAACAAGAAACCATCAACTTGGGGACAGTTAAACACAAGACCACTACTAGTTTGGTGCTGCTAAAATGAGAATATGCATATTTATGGAAGAAAACTTCTGCTACACAAATGATGCTTGTTAGCCTAGCACACTCAGAGCACCAACGCTTACCAAGATTGATTCATTTCATGTTTCGGGTGAAGGAATTGGTGATGCATACCTCAGTAACTGAAACTACCGATACCACAGCTACAGCCACAGTCTGAGAAGGGATTGAAGGAAATGTGTTTTCCCAGAGCCAAGTAGCTATAGGAGCTGCTTTTTAAGGGCTGCCGTTATCCGCAGTCCAAAGTGCAAGCTCTAGTTCATTTACCAGTTCAGAACAGTAACAGGCTTGTTTTTCCCAGACAGATTTTCTTGTGGTTATTTCAAATCTGGCTCCAAGACCTCAACTCAGGCTGATAAAGATGCTGGTAAAGATTAACTCACGATGACGCTGGATGTAAACTTTATCTGAAGGATTGTATGATGAGCCTGAAGAGGAGTCTTAGGGGAGGGGTTTCATGTCATTGAAGGATGATTTTTAAAGTCGACATTATAATCCTCCATGGCAAGAGATATGTCAAACGTGGTTTTTTTTCTGTGCCCCCACCACTATTCTCTCTTCACCCCTCCTTATTTTATCACTTGGTGGTGCCAATGCGGTTACACTTGAGGTAGAATTTCACAGAAACACCATCAGCATCTGCTTTGAGCACTTATGAGCCAGAGGCAGCGGGTTCTAGCCCACCGCAGGGCATCAGTAAGGACATTCAGGATGCACATGGTCTGCAACAAAACTCAGTCTGTAGTGTTTCAGCAATGATTGATTGGTACTAACTGGCCCACCATGTGCCAAGACAATATTCCAGACACTATTCCAGCACCACCACCAGACCAGACTGTTAACAAGGCATCCTGAGTCCATGGTTTCTTGCTGTTGGTGCTAAATTCTGACCCTGCCAGTTGTGTACCTCAGCAGAAATAAAAACTTCCCAGTCTTCAACTGTCCACTTTTGGTGATCCTGTGCACACTGCAGCCTCAGCTCTCTGTTCTTGGCTGACTGACTCTTGTGGCCCATCCACCGTTATATTTTTATATGTGTTTATTCTGAGATGCTTTTCTTCTGACGTACTTGTACTGAGTGGTTATCTGGGTTACCAAAGGCTTTCTGTCAGCTCAACCCAGTCTGGCTATTCTCCGCTGACCTCTCTCATCAACAAGGCCTCTCTGTCTGCAGAACTGCCACTCACTGGGTTTTCCTTCCCCACACCATTTTGAGTTAACCTGTAGTGTGGGAGAATCCCAGGAGATCAAGCAGTTACAAAACTACTCAAAACAGCCTGCCTGGCACCAACAATCGTGCCACAGTTGACATCCCTGAGATCACAGTTACTCCCCACTCACTCATATGGTTGATGAGGACATTATCTGAAGCTGCTGACCCGTGTAAGCATGACTATGCATCACACTGCTGCCATACAGTCGGCTGATTAGATAATCACATGAACTAGTAGGTGTACAGATGTTCCTGATAAAGTTCTCAGGGAGTGTGTCGGGTTTTAATTGACAGATTCTGGTGGCAATTTCCACATTTATTTGATAGGATTGTTGAGAGAGAGAGAGAGACAGGAAAGACAGGGGAGGGGATGAAGTGCAGCAAAAGGATTAGAATCCGGGCCTCTGACACATTTTTAACACCAGTGATTTGATATGATTTGTCACAAGTAGATGCTGATATCCAGATTTCTTATTCGACTGGTCAAAATGAAAAAGTTGAGTGTCGGATTGAATAGCAACTTGTCACCTTTGACAAACTACTCGGCCTTATTCAGAAGCAGTTTACTAGTAATGACTGGAATAGCATCTAGCATAAAATGAATTCACCGACTGACTAATATTTGATTACACAACCCAAGAGACGAGTACAATGTGTTTTTAGAAGTAATACCTGACCTTTTAGTAACTAGTACCTCTACAATAGCTGGCAAATTACAAAACTGACGCTGAAATCCTCCTTTTATCCGTGCTGTGATTAATGCCAGGCATGGGAGGCAGTTAGAAATGGACCTGTTGTGGCTGAGTTTACTGGACTACAGACTGAGGTGTAGCAGCTTTTGTCGCTTGCACGCCTTTGGCTCAACAGTCAACATGACCCACGCTTTCAAGAATTGCATCTTTGATTTGATGTATATTAAAATCTCCATTACAACACGTTTATACGGTAATATTTATTATATCACAGCAGAATAATGCCCCCTTCGACATCACCTTCCACTCTGTTTTTCCACTATTGTACATGTGTTAGTGGTGAGCTGGTGTGACGCGAAAATGTGCGACCTTCGAAAATTGTGACCATAGTTGACACGCAATAAATCGACAGAACTTCAAGGGAGTTTACCAGTAGACTCACGGACACATCCCAGTCCTCCCACCACCAGGTTCCGTTTAGTATGGGTGTAGGGTGGTTGGAATTAGGGTGAAGATCCGGGAGGGTGGTCGTCCCTTCGCAGTGATAGCAAGCTATGACCGGGAGGTGGCGTTTCCTGTGTGTTCTGATAAAATGGTCCACATTTTCGATGGTCACAGTTTTTGATGAAACACCTGCCCAAAATGTCAGTAGTTTTAAGTGGAGACCAGAGCGGGTCTCCAACCATTGTGAAGATGTAAAATCACTAGGAGGCTATGCCACCTCACGCCAGGGTACAGGCTGATGAAGTTACGATGTATTAGCTGAGAACAATCACAGATTTCCTCCTTGAGACTGGTCCCCGTATCGTATTGGCTCCATCCGAGTCGCTCAGCAGCCGTGGGTCGCATCCTTATGACACGTTCATCGTCTTCATTAGGGCTAAACGCCGCTGTTGCCACAGAGGACTAACAGTCAACTTTTTAGGACGACCCGGATGTTGCGGGTTCGAACCCACCACTGGGTATCAAGAAAGGTATTCGACCTTAATCCCCCTCCAAACTCCATCTAAATCCATGTTCACCTGTCATGACGAGGGGACTAATCGCGACAGGTGAACACGGAGCTCATTGACCTGGCTGTGGCCACAGAGGAACAGCAGCTCTCCCGGGAGGGAGGGCAGACGCGCCACTTGGACGAGCCTCCCTTAGAGACTCTCTTTCCCTTTCTTCGGTGTCAGGCCGTTCATGTTTGCAGATGTCAACATTTGTCGAAGCCACCCCCCCCTGGCTCCAGCCGACGTGAGGGCCCCCGGAGGGATTAGGGGCAGGTTGTATTTACCTGCTCTGAGGAATGCTCCCTGCTCGGCTTTTGTATCTGTCAGAGAGCCGGGGCGCTTTGTCCCCCTCCCGGGTTTCCACCTCACAATATCAACAACACGACACAATGCCGGCGTCTCAGGAGCGGGAGGTGGAATTCCGAGTCGTGTTGCAACAAAGTGGGGGGAAAAAAATGAAGTCATGTTCAACGGATCCTTCCTTCTTCGGGCGTAAACTGGGCGAAGGCTTGCTTGTCATCGAATCCTGCAGCGTTGTGAGAGCTGGACGTCTGCAGTCGTCGCTAAGCAGAAGTGATTGCTGTGCGACGCCGCAGATTCGTTCCTCGATAGCTCCGCAGGTAGTGTGGTCGTCTTGGAATCGGAGGGTAGATGGTTGAATCCCCGGTGGTTTCAGAAAACATGCCCAAGTGTCTTTGAGCAAGACCCCCCCATTGCTTTGTGCGACAAATGAGAATGAGCCTGATGGCTGAATCTGGTGTAATTATGTTCTAGGTGAGTGTTAATATGCACTGTGCCTATAAAGGAGATGATGATGATGATGATTATTATTATAAGCTTC
>OMLC01104958.1:0-13204 GCA_900302585.1 Regalecus glesne
CAGGATCTCCAGGCGTAGTCATGGAAGAGATGGGTTGCAATTCGGTAAACTTATGATTAAATCACTGGTTTTCGCAGATGATGTGGTTTTGATGACATCATCAGTCTCTGACCTCCAACACTCACTGGATCGGTTTGCAGCTCAGTGTGAAGCAGCTGGAATGAGGATTAGTACCTCTAAATCTGAGACCATGGTTCTAAGCAGGACACCAGAGGATTGTCCAATCCCAGTAGGGAATGAGTCCTTACCCCAAGTGAGGGAGTTCAAGTATCTGGGGGTCTTGTTCTCAAGTGAGGGGAGAATGGAGCATGAGTTGGACCGGAGAATTGGAGCTGCTGGAGCAGTATTGCGCTCCCTTTACCAAACCATTGTTACCAAGAGAGAGCTGAGCCAGAAAGCAAAGCTTTCCATCTACTGGTCAATGTTTGTGGCCACTCTCTCCTATGGCCATGAAAGCTGGGTCATGACTGAAAGAACAAGATCACGGATACAAGCAGCTGAGATGAGGTTTCTTAGGAGGGTGTCTGGTGTCTCCCTTAGAGATAGGGTGAGAAGCTCAGACATACGTGAGGGACTCGGAGTAGAGCCGCTGGTCCTACAAATAGAAAGGAGCCAGTTGAGGTGGTTCGGGCATCTAGTAAGGATGTCACCTGATCACCTCCCAAAGGAGGTTTTTCAGGCACGTCCAGCTGGGAGAAGGCCACGGGGTAGACCAAGGACCAGATGGAGGGATTATATCTCCACACTGGCCTGGGAACGCCTTGAGATCCCCCAATCAGAGCTAGTGGATGTTGCAAGGGAAAGGAAAGCTTGGAGGTCCCGGCTGAAATCTGCTACCTCAGTGACCTGACACCGATAAGCGGTTGACGATGGATGGATGGATGGATAAACATAAACTAGCAAACACCTATCCATGTGTCCTTCGTCAACTGCTTATCCGAAATCAAGTTGCAGGCGAACTGGACCCTATCTTGATCCTCAGTGGGCTAACGGCACAGACACACCCTGTACAGGCTGCAGTCCATCAGAGCAGTGCAGTTAGGGTTAGGGTCACTTTGATGAGAGAAAAATAAATTAATCCATCCATTGTAAAAGTTTATTCCAAATTATTTCATGGATTAACACTTACTTTCTTCATTGTGTCATTACTGTTTCTGGCATTCATGGTTGCCAGTTCAAGTCCACTGGCAAAGCACTGGATGAGGTGGAGGACTTCCCAGACTGGAGACCCCCACACCCCCAACTTATTGAGAGTTGATCAGATCCAAACAGTGCAAATATCTGCTTCCATTCTGGGAGACCAACAATGTTATCAAACACATAACAGCAATTAAATATACATTCTGACCTCCTGTCTGCTGTCCTCTTCCTAGATACTGACTGTCCTCCTGACCTCGTTTTGACTTCTGACTGTTATCATGACTGCCTCCTCGAGCCTGCTGACTGTTATCATGACCACCTCCTGTACATTCAGTGTCCATATGACCTCCTGCTTGGTGACTGTCCCCCTGGCTCCTGACTGTTAATCTGACTTCCCCGTCCCTGCTGTTGACTGTTCTTGTGACCACTTCCAGCCTGCTGACTGTCCTCCTGACATCCTGCTGCCTGCTAATGGTCCTCTTGGCCTCCTCCTGTCTGCAAAGCATCCTATTTACCTCCTACTGCCAATCTGACCTCCCTCTTCTTCCTTCATACAACAGCACTTAAATGTGAATGTCTGGTTTCTTGGTAATAATAAGTCTTGGTATGATGAGGGGATGGCCATGTTTTGATTGCACCCTGAGGAAACCCATGGAGGCTTGGGAGAACATGTCAACTAAACAGGTAAAGATCCTGGGGCAGCCTGGAATTTGAACACAGGACCTCTAGCTGTGAGGCAACAGTATTACCCACTAGGCCTCTGTTACTACAAAGTCTTTAGGAAAATAAAGATTATGAGCATGTTTTGAAATATTTAATGACCAATCCATCAAAAAATAATCTTGTGAAAAGCTGCACAAGTATGCACTGCCATCTTAAAATCGACAATAAAGTACAAATGATACTGGCCAATCTTTACCATATCTTTACCATAATTACCATATCCACTTAGTTTTGAAATCCAAGTGTAAAAAAAAACCTCATGTAGCTAACTTGTGTAAGGTGAGTATATGATAGGCATTCATCACTACAACTGAAAAAAAATGTTATAATTTATCACAATTAATCATCTCCCTGTCTATTTCTTTAACAGCTTATTCGATGCTTCGCATGCACTAAAGATGACCAGTCACATACACATGGATTATTAAAAACAGTGATAAAAACCAGAAATATATTATTTGCAATTACATTTCTATGAAGGGGGAAAGTAGATATTAACAACGATCTCTATTGAGGGCTAGACTTCAGCTGAATTAAGACTGCTATAAATCATACAGTGCAGATATGCCAGTTTCTCAGCACGGCTCTTCCTCAACATTGGAAACCACTCCCAGGGAGGCAACTCCACTACTGTGTAACCAGCCACCTTGAGCTGTCTCCTCTTCATGGCATGAAGACCAAGCAGCTGCTGAGATTGGTAACAGTAATGGTTCCTATTGGAGACCTGGATAGCTAACTTAATTGTTCCTTTGTGCAAGACCCTATGGGTGTTGGGTTGCTTATATGCTTTTGAAAAGTCATTGGTTGTCTCTAAACCAGCAACATGTAGCCTTGATGCTATATCCAAATCATTTACGCGAACAAGCGATGAATGAGATGCAGGAGATAGTGTAAAATGGTCCATAGTTCCTTTGGAATGTAATAACTGTGAAAGAAGCTCCTCTGTGAGTGTTACCCCTAAGTTTACTCTTTCACAGCCTCCATCAAATGGATGGGTAGAAAACCTCTTTGCTGAAGAGGATGCCGTTTGTAAAGGTTTATTCACAGATACTGGCTCTCCACTGGAATCAAGATGCACCTCCAAGTCAATAGACCTGGTGTGTGGAAGAATCATTCGTTTCAATACAAATTCCTCTCCTCCAAGTAGTTCCTGTAGTGAACATTCTGCTTCCAAAACCTCTGGCTTTAGGCATACATCTGATTGGGCATAATTCCACAACAGGTTTGTCACCTCATCCCGCAGCTCAGGACTTAGCCGTGGGCCAGTAAAGTGAGGCAGTTCCAGAGCTACAGTTTCATCCAAGGTGAACAAGTCTTTTTTTAAATCCAGATGTGAATTTCTCATTGATAACTTGACAAATTCAGAATTCAAGGCAAATGCTAGCAGATCCTCTGGAAATAGAGAAACAAAGGCGAGCCCTAGAAGACCTGAGAGAAGATGTTCAGGATGGCGCTGGAACTCCGATTTCTTCTGTCTCAGAGCCTCGGTAAGGCTGGGATAGAAGTCTGTGCACTGGCTCGGGAGAACACCTAATGTGCCAAAGGCCCACAGGAGTTTGGATGAGTCTTTACTTCTGCAACTGGATGCCAAGTAAGGAAACCTTTCTGCGATAGCAAGAAGAATGCAGTCATTGCGATAATGCAATGCAGAGCAGGCCAGTGCCACATGCATCAGCCCCTGTACACCCATTCTAGGGGCCCGTCGAGGCACTTCCTGTACCATGATCTGCAGCCATCCTCTGTGATCAAGGTAACTAAAACGCAGCAGTTTCAGAATGTTCACCATTGCAAAGTCACTCACACCCTCCGAATGGAAGTGGGCTTTATCTGCTAGATATTTTACTGTACTCTCAGAAAGTAATGTCTGGGATTTGAATAGCCCTAAGCACACAGCTCCAATCTCCTCAGGCTCAAGTTTTTCCAGATGATGTAGAAGTATTTGCTCTATGGGACGAACTAACTTTGATGGACAGTGTCTACTCTCTCCTATGATGTACAATAACTGAACCATCTCAGGGACACCCATCTGTTCTACATCAAACTTCACAGAATCATAGAGACATTCTAGAAAATGAGGAACCTGCCTCCCCAGGCAGCGCCAGAGGTCTGCAGCTAATAAGAGCTGATGTAAACCCATCCGGCTGGCTCTGCATCCCAGCTCAGCCTCATATAACTCAAGAACACTATGAGTGGGGGGAAGGCGTAGCCACACAAAAGACTTCAAAACCTCAAGCAACTGAGAATGGGTAAAGTAATGCAGCTTTTCCACAGAGTTTCGGAGAAGCATGATGAAGCGTGTATCACTTTTCACTATTGTATGGTTGTCATAAAGATAGCTGAGCTCTGTGAAGATTTTCGTCAAATCCGACGTTTTCATGCTGCACTTAAGAGCAGTCACTTTGTGCAGTAGTAGGTAGGCTTGTTTACCTTTAAAAGGAGAAGGTTTCTGGGTAAGATCTATGGACATAGAGGCGTATTCGGGGCGACACTTTTGAAAGGCACGTGACGAGAATTTAATGTCACTTGCTGGATATTCTCTGCAGTATTTTGATTGTGCCTTAGCCACTGAGCCTTTATTCAAAACTAATTCAAGCAGTGTAGTTTTGGTGTTGGAAAGACGCCGTGAGGAACTCACACTGTAGTGGTTGGTCTTCTGCTTAAACAAACATGCAAGTCTGGTTAGATATCGCTCATCCTCTTCAATTTCTTCACCTTTTCTTTTGCTCATACATACTGCCGACTCCAGCATAGTCCAGGTGGTATAATATGAGGAGGGGTTGTAATAGAGTCTATAGCTCTCTGGGACCAGTATAACATCCGGGAACTCCAACACCACCTTCTTTTCCTCGTGCTTATTGGGTTCAACCTTTGGTTGGCCATGACTCTTGTGCAGGCGTTGAATCTGTAAGAATTCTTTATTTAAGCCTGAGAGGAGGTGGCTTAGTCTCGCCACTCTATTGAGGACAAGGGTAGACATCAACTTGCTGGACTGAAAGGCAAAAATATTTAAGATGAGCACTCGCATCAACATAGTGACAATTTGGACACATTTGAAAACTAGACACGTGCGCGCGCACTTCTGCCTGTAGTATTGCTCCTTATATCCGGAGTATATAGACTGAACACATGGTGTCAGTAGAAGACATAGTTGGTCAGACTTAAGGGTGGTCCTGTCTCTGAGGGAGAGGTCATCCTGTAATTTCTGGATTACTGTATTGTTTATAAGGGTCTGAATGCTTGCAGTCAGCTCAGACTGAAGATGTTACCTGTTTGAGTGAGGAAACATTTTTGAAAAACTTCTCATCCAGTTGAACCGATTCACCTATTTTGTGATATCCTTTACCTGGATTATTGAGCTCGCATAAAGACAACCAGAACCAACATTTGATCAGCCAAACAGTTCTTCTAACCTCACAATAGCCTCGTGAGTCACTACCAAGATGAGTAATCACTTCAGGTAAGCAATAAAAAAGAGTCACCTTTGTATTTTCCAATCATTACAGCACCCAATCATTGCACAAAATGTAAACATTTTCCATTTAAACAAGCCGATGATGAACCAACGCTTCATGTGGATGCATGGTTCTTCAGTCTGACTGAAGAAGTCACCTTGTGAGTGACAAAACGTTTCCAAATAAACTTCTGATCCTTCTGAACTGATTCACCTCTTTTTTGTGATCTCCATACCTGGATTATTGAGCATGCATCAAGACTGTGTGGTAAATTCTATTCGCCGATGACTGAAACTATAGCTGAGGAAATTTAACTGGGTTTTTCGGCAAACCGGACGAATTAGATCCGGGTTATGGGACGTTGACGCTAAAGCTTACGTCCTTTCATCAAATGTCAAGATGGTAACTGGATGCTAACAAATTTGAACAAAGAAAAGTTTACCTGAAGGATATCCGGTGTCAGGGATATGTACTTCTCCAATTTTCTTAAGACAAAACGGCTCATATCAGCAGCATCATAACATAAAAAATTGTTGATCACGTCCCTTTAACCTAACTAATGTAAGCACTTCCGCTCCCAAGCAGCGCGTGCGCGACGTGTGGGAAGAACGTCTGCCCCTGGCGTCACGACGCAAAAGAGGCTTTTCGAGAGGAAGATGCTCATTGTCTCATATCTTTATTTCATATGCACATGAACATTAACAATCGGTGCATACAAAACATTTCACACCAGAAGTAAACATTCAGCGTTAAATGCCGAAAGAAGAGGGAAAAGGGCTATGTAAATGTTGCATATAAGTACAATTAGTTTTGATTGCTTTCTAATTCCCAAATTGTCTTATGGTGGTACCATTTTGATGCAGTTCTTGATAGAATTAAAAAAAATGGTTTGGAGTCCGCCCATCTCTTTGCACGAACGTGGAATTTCCCAGATAGCAAGATTATCGTTAAAAGATATAACATTATTCTCCTTCCCATTACACTGGGGCATACAACATAAAGAAAAAATGACAGGTCCTGCCTTCATCCTTCAAATAGGGCCATAAGAAATGTAAACAAAACCACCAATGTACATCTTTTGACTTGTGTTTTTTCTTTAGTTTTGTTATATGCATTGGTCTTTCTGGGGGTATAGTGCGCCTTTCCGCAGCTGACAAGCCGGAGGCTGCGGGCTTGAAACCACCGCGGGGGATCAGGAAGGAGCTTGGTCCCCCACGCAAATCTGTTTCCACAACCACGACGTGGGGACTAATCGTGATAGATTAAAAAATCGATCTCGCCCTCTCCTGTCCCCAAAAGGACAATCAGCTAAATGTGGACGTTAAGTTTTACTGAAACGTTTCCTCACTCATATAGGTGACATCTTTTGTCATCCTTAGCAGAGTGCAGCATCCCAACTCTTATTAACAATACAGTTACACAACGACCAAAATCAACGATCATCTCATATGTAAATTCAAAACAATCAATGATGAGACTCGTTTCACGCGTCACGATTAATCCCCGCATCGTACGCATGCTCATGGATTTTGATGGAGCTGGTATAATCTCGTAGCGTGGTCGCAGGTTACCAATTTGCAATGGATAACTGAGCAGAAGTAACAGGAGTCTCTCCTTGGAGTCAGGTGACATTGGCACCGCTGTTGCTAAGCAGCCAACTGCTTGCATGGATGGTTGATGTCCACTTTCTCTCCTCTCTTTCTCTCTCTCTCTTTGTTAATTTCTGTCACTCTGTGTATTGATGCATGCTCAATAATCCAGGCAAGGCAATCACAAAAAGGTGAATCAGTTTATATGGGCACAAAAATGAAATATGAGCCAGAGAGCAGTAGGTTAGCAGCAGCCTGTATTGCTGCCTGCCCTATGGTGAGGGACAGTGAGTGATAGTTGGCTGACATGTTATTATACTAATGATGTGGGGCTTTTTTGTTTGTTACTTTTTTCTTTACTATACTGTTTTCATTTGCTGTCATGTGTTTGTTATGTTTTCTAGTTCCTGTTTAACTTTTCAATGTTTAAATGCTTGCTTAGGCAATATATACTGATATTGCATCATACCAATAAAGCCATTTGAATTAAATTGAATTAAGACAGAGAGAAAGAGACAGAAGAGAGAAGAGAGAGAGCGCAAAATGAAGATTGTCATTATTGTTAGTATGTCTCTACCTACCAGGGGCATGTGGAGCTTGTCTGGTGTACTGGCCCATAAATGATGTTGTGGGTAGAGGTTACATAGGAGTGAGTGCTGTAGGCTCAGCCAGTACAAAGGCCGAGATATGCTTATGAGTAAACTTGCCTTGCTTGTGTTGGTTTCTTGCTTTCTTTTTTCCTTGTGTTTTTTAGGTGCCGTGCTCACTATCACTCTCTCAGTCTTTCTCTGTTTCTGTTGGTGTCTCTCTGTTGACCTCTCTCTCTGGCTCACCCTCTCTGTTGTTTCTCTCAGATGAGTGGCAACTTTGAATTATTGACAAGGGGTGGAGAGAAGAGAAAAACAGCCGAGCTAAAGGGAGAGTGTAGAAGAGAACAAGTCCAACATTAAACAAATGGAATCGACTTGTGGCTTTTGAATCTATTTTCTTCCACGCAGTCTCTCACTCACTCATTGTCTGTCAGCAGAACCAACAGAAAAATGACAGGAAAGAAAAGGGAGCGACTGAATGGAGAAATGAAAGGACGGAATGAGAGATACAGCAATATAATGGCTATTTAGGATGTGAGTAACCTGAAGGTATGTTGAAAAATTTGAATATCAATCTATCTGTCTCTCCTTGTCTGTTCCTGTCCATGTATCAATTTATTGCTCCATCTGTTAATCAGTCTGTCTATTTATTCATCCGTCCAGCTGTCATTCATTTGTCCCTACAGCCATCTGCCATCTATGTACCGATCTGTTCATATATTTATCCAATTGTCTACCTATCAGTCTATCATTTGCCTGTCAATTATTTTGCCATCTATCGGTCTGTTCATTTATTCTTTCGTCATTTATCTGTCATGCATCCATCCAATTTCATCAGTCTCCCTATATTTTATCTATCGATCCATCAAATCATCCATCTGAAAAACTATCCAATCGTCTATCTGTTCATCTATTTATATCTCCATAAATTTGATAAATTGCCTGTCCATCTTTCTAAGTGTCTGATAGATAAGATGTCCAGTCACTTGCGGGATGATCCGTTAGAGAGGACGGGGCCTGATAAAAAGGAGGAGGGCAGAGCCCCTGCTGGAGCAGGAGGTGGAGACTGTTCTGTTTGCTTTGGGGTATTTGATCTTAGTGAGCGGTCACCACGACGACTCCACTGTGGCCACACCTACTGCCTGGCCTGCCTTCGTCGCCTGGAAACTGTTGTCAATGAGCAGGTAGTAAAAGTACTGTTGTGCTACTTCATAAACATGTGCTGTTACTGTTAGTGCTACTAATCTTTACTTAATATATCAATATATTGTATTAATATTAATACCATTCAACTATAACATTTATACAAATCTTAATGCAATACTATAATACTACTACTGCCTTTGGCTGCTCCAGTTAGGGGTCACCACAGTAGATCATCATCTCCATCTCTTCCTGTCCTCTACATCTTCCTCTGTCACACCACCCACCAGTATGTCCTTCCTTACCTCATCCATAAACCTACTCTTTGGTCTTCCTCTTCTCCTCTTACCTGGGAGCTCCATATTCAGCATCCTTCTGCCAGTATACCAGTATCTCACCCCCAGTGCAAATATTGGCATCTTCATCTCTGCCACCTATAGCTCCTATCTTTTTGTCAGTGCTACGGTCTCCAACCCATACAACGCAGCTGGTCTCCCTACCATCTTGTACATCTTCCCTTTCATTCTTGCTTGTAACTTTTTGATGTTGGTAGGAAACGGAGTACCTGGAGAAAAACCTCACAACAAGAGGAGAACATGCAATCTCCAGACAGAGATTTTGCATGTTAGAATTAACTGAGCAAGTATATACAAATCATTTAATAGAGGAGGGGCCAAAGGATTTAAACCTTGTAAATATCCCCTTTCACTCTTGCTGGTACCCTTCTATCACTTAGTTTTAAATGTATTAATTATCTATTTACTTATTTTTTCACGATTGTTTGTAAATCACTTTATAACTGTGTGTTTAAAAATGCTATATAACTTTTGCTTACATGCATTTGCAAATGCTTCGGACACATTTGCAGTGAGTTTCAAAATCATACACCATCCTCCAAGTGACCCAGTCAAGGCTCATCAGATCCCAAGTTGTTTTCAGATGGCTAGTTACTTACCACATGACTGTCCATTTAAGCCACAGCAATCTTGAGGGCCTCTCTGCTCCATCAGTAACACTGAGGGTTGCTTTCTCTATACAATAGGTTTGGCCAAACACAGAAAACAATTTTTGTTGTACGTATGAACGTACTCCTAAACATCCATTGTCAACCACATATCCGAAATCGAGTGGTGGGGAACTTGACCCCATCTTTGTCAATCACAGGGCAGAGCAGTGAGGGGAGCAAGTGTCTTGGTAAACGAAACTTTGATGAAAAGAAAATGCCTTCATCCATATCTTGATACATGCTCAATGATTCGGGTATGGAAATCACAAAAAGAGGTGAATCAGTTCAACTGGATCAGAAGTTTATTCAGAAACGTTTCGTCACTCAAACAGGAGACTTCTTCAGTCTGAGCTGACTGCAAGCACCCCCCTCCCTTATAGACAGTACATTGATAACACGTTGGCTGGGTTCATATGAGAGTTGGGTCATCAACTGCGCATTCAGTGGCAATGAGCACCATTCACAAAGGATTAGAGAATATTTGCAACCACGGCATTGTAAGAAGACGACAGATGTACTCTCAGACTACCAAGCCTATTCCACCATGTTAGACCAGGACTCTGCAGTCTCCACCATCTACAGGCTAGTGGCCACTCATTCAAGATGATGATGTTCACGTCCTTGATAGAGGAACGCTGGTTTGAAGGGGGGGTGAAAGAGGCCGTTTATGTAGAGGGAATGACCGTCGTTGTATAGGGGTGGTGGCCTGAGAGTACATCTGTCATTATCTTCCCTTTGCTCATTAGGCTTGCTCTTCTCCAGCGTTGGACAGTAGTGTGGTGGCAGTCTCATTGTTCTGAGTCAACTAGCTTTTTATAAGCAAACCACTTTAATTGATCAGACAGCATTGACTTGAGTTGAAGCTGGTTAAATGTATTAAAAAACCAGGTTTGAAATAATAAACTACCTTTGCCATGTTGCTGTAGCTTGGCATGTTACATTTATCTGGAGGGAAGCCTCATTTAATGTAGACTAACTGGTAGCTTAGCTCTCTACACTTTCCAAGTAGCTTGGCCAATGCTGATTTTTTTCTCATTTATTTTGTTTTTCTCTTGTTTCTTGAGAGATCCCTCCTCTGTCGCTCTCCCTTATATTTCTACTTACTTTTCTACCTACTTCTTCCCCTGTTGAAAGTTTTTAGGTAGTTGTTCCATAGCCAGTATGAGGGTCCAAGTTCAGGATGTTACAATACCGTAAAGGATGTCTTGATGCATGCTCAATAATCCAGGTATGGAAATCACAAAAAGAGGTGAATCAGTTCAACTGGATCAGAAGTTTATTAAGAAACGTTTCGTCACTCACCAGATGACTTCTCAGTCTGAGCTGAAAAAACACCCCCCCCTTATAAACGGTACCTTTATGCCACACAACAATAGGCTGGGTTCATATGAGAGTTGGGTGATCAACTGCACATTCAGTGGCAACGAGCACCATTCACAAAGGATTGGGGAATGTTTGCAATCACGGCATTGTAAGACACCGACAGATGTACTCTCAGCCCACCTCCCTTATTCAAAGACGGTCGGTCCCTCTTCACATAAATAGCCTCCTTCACCCCCTTTCAAACCAGCGTTCCTCCCTATCAAGGATGTGAACATCATCATCTTGAATGAGTGGCCACTAACCTGTAGGTGGGTGTAGACCGCAGAGTCCTGACCCGACGTGTTGGCTCTCCTATGCTGCGTCATCCTCTTAGCTAGCGTCTGTTTGGTCTACCCCATATACAAGTCACTGCAGTCCTCCTGGCATTTAACAGTGTACGCTACATTACTCTTTTTGTGCCGGGGGACCCGGTCCTTGGGGTGGACCAACTTTTGCCGCAGTGTGTTCAGGGGTTTGAAAGTAACTGAGACGCCATGTTTTGAAAATACGCGTCTCAGCTGTTCCTACACTCCCGCCACATACGGAATCACCACCGGTCTACGCTTCGGCTCCTCCCCTCCCTCCACTTGGCTAAAGCTCTGTCTGGGACCCTTCCTGGCTTTCACAAACACCCAGTTAGGGTAACCACACTTAACCAGGCCCTGTTTAATATGGGACTTCTCTTAAACAGGCCCTCGTTAAGTGTGGCTACCCTAATTTGGCGTTTGTCAAGGCTACAATTTCAGTTCATTACTATACAGTAGGATGGGTTAAAGGCAGAGGAAAAAACCCACTGGCCTGTGTTGTGTAGCAAGTATCTGGCAAAAAAACAAGTAATATTTGTGATTGCAGTTGTACCATTTGCAATTGCTCTAAGATCGAACCCCCTTGCAATTTGTTTAACTAGATTTGGTGTGAAGCAGAAAACCTCCCTTTTTGCGGACAATTTACTTTTTGGATTTTTCCCAGCCTGATCTGCTGCCCCCTTTCTGTCAGGAAATGTATAATTTACTGGCAGATGAGGGCTGGTACAGTGAGTCTGGAGTGGAGGATATCTGGGACGATGGTGTTGAACGCTGAGCCTAAGTCCACAAACCGGAACCTTGCATATGTCCCTGAGGAGTTGAGCTTATTGGAAGATATCATGGAATTCCAAATTGACTTCATCATTCACTGACCTGTTTGCCCATTGAGCAAACAGGTTAGCAAATATGTAATGGCAATGTGTTGGATACACACATTTCCCTAAAGAGTGGTACACAGAGGTGGTGGTCCCAGTGTTCAAAAAAGGGGACCAGAGGGTGTGTGGTAATTACAGAGGCATCACATTACTCAGCCTCCCTGGAAAAGTCTACTCTAAGGTGCTGGAAAGGAGAGTCAGGCCAATAGTCGAACCACAGATTGAGGAGGAACAATGTGGATTCCGTCCTGGTCGTGGAACAACAGACCAGCTCTTTACACTTGCAAGGGTCCTGGAGGGGGCCTGGGAGTATGCCCATCCTGTGTACATGTGTTTTGTAGATCTGGAGAAGGCTTATGACCGAGTCCCCCGAGATATATTGTGGGAAGTTCTTAGGAAGTATAAGAGAAGAGGGTCACTACTCAGGGCCATCCAATCTCTCTATGCCAAAAGTGAGAGTTGTGTTAGAGTTCTGGATAGTAAGTCAGACTCTTTCCCAGTAGGGGTTGGTCTCCGTCAGGGTTGCTCCTTATCACCTATCCTATTTGTGATCTTCATGGACAGGATCTCCAGGCGTAGTCATGGAAGAGAGGGGTTGCAATTCGGTGAACTTATGATTAAATCACTGCTTTTTGCAGATGATGTGGTTTTGATGACATCATCGGTCTCTGACCTCCAACACTCACTGGATCGGTTTGCAGCCGAGTGTGAAGCAGCTGGAATGAGGATTAGTATCTCTAAATCTGAGACCATGGTTCTAAGCAGGACACCAGAGGATTGTCCAATCAGGGTAGGGAATGAGTCCTTACCCCAAGTGAGGGAGTTCAAGTATCTCGGGGTCTTGTTCTCAAGGGAGGGGAGAATGGAGCATGAATTGGACCGGAGAATTGGAGCTGCTGGAGCAGTATTGCGCTCCCTTTACCAAACCATCGTTACCAAGAGAGAGCTGAGCCAGAAGGCAAAGCTTTCCATCTACCGGTCAATGTTTGTGCCCACTCTCTCCTATGGCCATGAAAGCT
>OMLC01104967.1:2648-40165 GCA_900302585.1 Regalecus glesne
CTGACACAACACCACTTTCTTGAAGAAACCTGGTGGTCCTTACACGAGTTCAAGTTCATTTAAAGTTCACATATAACACAGCTCAGTGGATAGAGCAGTTCTCTTGGCAATCAGAAGATTATAGGTTCGATACCTGGTCCAGCAGAAAGCATGTCGAGGTGTCCTTGAGCAAGACACTGAACCCCTAACTACTCCCTAAGCTCCATCCGGCAGCTAGAATCACTGCTCCTATATAATAGGATGGGTTAAATGCAACAGAACAAATTCCACCGGCCTTGGTCGCGTGGCAATACAATTAAACTACAAAAAACCCCACTTAATAATGGTAAAGTTCTATTCTCGGGTGTGTAAATGGTTTTACCCAAGAGTATGATTTGTGTGATTTTTTGGGGGGGAGTGCAGGTGTTTCTTTTGTCTGAGATGGACCTTAAAATGTGATAAATTGGTCTTGTTTTTTCTAAGGGGAGCGGCAACACAAACATAATTCGAGGCTAAATCATCCTGAATCAACAGGGCTAGCATAAAATATGAAAGCTGCTGCTGAATCAGCAGGTTGAAAGTGCTGTGGTTTCTCCCAAGTTCAGCTGCGACTCAGCTAAGGCTGAACTTTGTTGATGTTTTTGTAGCTGTCAAAAGAAAAACACCGTAATTTCAAGTACCACCTGATTCTCTGTAGACACTGGCCCATCCCTGACGTTTGTCTGATCCTATATGGTGTCAGTCTTTTAAGGTTTACCTCATCAGGACTGCAGAGATGGTATCAAGTCAGATCAGGTGTTTTTAAGAAAAGCACATTTGAGCGGACATCGTAGTACTCCTCTTTGATTGATTCCCTGGTTCTTATCTGCTTCGCGTGGCAAACATCCCCCAAGCTGTTACCTTTCAGTCAATAAAACAAATGGGTAAAAAAAATTGCTTATGGCTGTCTTCTTAAGTTTGAAAATGTAATGCTTGATTTCTGAAAGTGGTCTGAAAGTGGTCGTACATTGAAAGAGTCAAGAGACTAACATAACAGATGGTTATCCCAGATTTTTAACAAGGAGCAGGTTTGGTTTTGTCTATTCAGAGGGTGTTTCCATTGTGCATGTGACTGAGTGAACGTATTCATATTGGTGTACATGGAAGAGTTGGTCTCTGTTGTGCACTTGTCTTCATTTGTGTATGGGTGTGTGATAGTTGTGGCCAATATTTCTAGTTTTTCCTGTTGACATTAAACTCATTTAATTCAAATAGAAAATAATTGATTTACTGATGATTCAATTTTGTTTTCTTTCTCTTTTTGCACACACTCTTTTGTGTGTGTGTGTGTGTGTGTGTGTGTGTGTGTGTGTGTGTGTGTGTGTGTGTGTGTGTGTGTATATACACACACACACACACACATACGCATATTTTATCATATGCTTGAATAACATTGGAAAATAGATTGTTATAGGCTTTAGCATAGGTAAATCAAATAAGCAGTTGATATCGGTGCATGATTTAGACCTGAAACACCGTAAAAATAATTATAATAATGCTAATAATCAATGAACAAGTACATCCATCTGCATCCTAACCTGGCTTTAATGTGTTTGAAAAGAGCAAGGGTGTCTAAGTAGAGAATGCCGGAGATTATTATTGAATAATAACCAAAACTCAAACAACATCAAGACCAAAACAAGATCCCTTCTCCGTCACTCTCCTTGAGGTTTCCTCCTATTTTTACTCCCTGTTAAAGTTTTCCTTAAGGGAGTTGTTCCTTATCAAATGTGAGGGTATAAGGACAAGACACTGTGTTAGTGTAAAGCCCACTAAGGCAAATTTGTAATTTGCGATCATGGGCCATATAGATATAATTGACTTGACTTAAAACTGCTTGTTTGATGTTTAAATGGAGACACACAATCTTGTTATTTTCCAAAATATGGGATTAAGGATTAAAGGATTAAGAGACTGCAGTACAATTAAAAGCGGGATGCCTGGTCATAGGGTAATGACTATAAGCTTATTTTGTTCCAAAGGTGACTCCTGCTTGATTCATTGAATACACTTTAATTAGGTAGCATGGCTCAGGAGGTAGAACAGGTCATGTAGTAATCAGAAGTCTGCTGTCTTGATCCCTGGTTTATCAAGAGAGTGTGTAAAAGTGGCCTTGAGCAAGACACAGAATCTACCTGCTCCTGGTGAGCTGGTTGGCGTCTTGCGTGGCAGCCTCCACAATCTTCATCATCAGTGTGTGAATGTGTGTGTGTGTGTTAATATGAGGTATACATTGCAAATCCCTTTGAGTGATCGGTAGACTAGAAAAGCACCATATAGATGACATCTATCTGCCATTTAGACTTTTTGGAACTTTCTTTTTTTTTTACAGTTGAACGACCCCCCCCCAGAACACGTCCCATTCCCCCTGGCTATGTAAAATTCCATTTCAAATGTGGTAAAGGAACACGTGCTACCTTCCGTCATGCCCAAAGAAGTTATTTCCCCTGGCTTCTTCTCCTTTGCTGTTTCCTCTTTCCCTGTTTCCAGTAGGGGGGCTGTGTTGCTCTTGTCACTGTCATTACCCTCCTCTAAAATAGCCGTCTCTTTGCAGGGTTTCAGGGCAACTGCAGTTGGCTTTTCTTTCGTAAGCCCCCTGCAGGGGGTACTGTTGGTGCTGATGACGGCTGACACCCGTAGGGGCACAGACACTGCAAAGGGCTCAGATATGTTGACAGCCTTGCGTTGATGTCTTGGGGAGGACTCCAGTGGGAAGAAGCTTCCTGGGAAGGAGGGTCTAGATGAGCTGTTGTGGGAGGTGCCAGAGTACAACATCCTCCTGTTTTTAGGAGAAGTTGGCTGGTAGCCACCAAGGTCATCACCTTTGAACACTTTCAGCTGTTCTGGTAATGCTTTTTGAGGTGGGGCCGAGGATCCTGTGGACCCCCTTTGATTCATGCTTGGGTTACAACCACCTGTTGCCCCTACAGCTTTTTTCCCTTTTAATTCCCATTTTTCATCCTGTTCACTCAGGTCATAGAGTGAGTCAGATCCTAAAGTTCTGGATTTCATGTCTGGAAGAAATCCGCCGTTCGTTCCACAAGCTGGACTGCTGGCTCCCATTCTGTCATCATCTGTGCAGCATAAAATCAATAATAAAAAAGAGTAAATGGAAGACATATTATACATGATGAGAATAAACAAATCGATACATCCACATTTTAAGACAAATTAAGAGTAACAGCATTGTGTTATAACTGAGCAGAGATACAAAGAAAATAAATCACAGTTTCAGAGATGGAACAATTTTTTCCATCTTTTATTTTTCTTGTGATTTGCATTTCTAATCACCTGTTGGCAGGGAGCACAGGGATTCCATACTCCTGGATGGCCGAAGAGCTGCCTTTTCTGCATAAAAACAAACAGCAAACACATTTTTTCAGTGAAAATTCCCAAGTTAGGTTGACACGCTGCATATTTTCACAGAATGGAAAGTTGAGTTAAGAGTTCCTTAATAGTAAACAGAACATGTCATGTTCCTCATTTTTCACCACACTGCCGTACATGTAGATGGGTGACTCAGCTTATTTTCCAAAAGGCCTAAACTGGATTCATGTCATCTAGAACATTCAAATAGAATTTGTAAAGATGCACAATGGATGGAGGACTGATTATGTGGATCCTCAGAAGGTTTTCCTGTGTTTCTATTTTCCAATGAGCATTATTCATAGATAATTTTGTTTTGAACCAGATGATGTACCTTTATCTCTAAAAAAAAAAGGAATACAAAATTCAGAATATGATGGAATATCCATCCATATCCATCCACCATCAAGTGTTTAATCAAAGTCGGGTCGCAGAGTTTTGCTGGAACCTATCCCAGTGCTCACTGGGGAGAAGGCGGGGAATAAACCTGGACAGGTTGCCAGTCCTGACAATACAAATTTAGTTTTAATTGTATTCTTTCAAGCTTTAAAAAGGACTTGTTCATGTGCACAAATATCTACTGTACTCTCCTTGTCCACAGAAGTACAATTTAGACAATTATGAATCAAGCAATGTCTCCTATAAAGGCCGAGTAATGAAGAGGTGAATCATTTTGAGCTGAGGACCTTACCTGTGGTACTCGGCCCCCTTATGAACACGCTGCCATTCCGGCTTAGTTTCCCCTTTGAATCTGTTACAGACTTGCCCAGGTTGAAGATGGACTTCCACTTCTTTGATTTCCCAGAAAATTTTCTCCTGATGGATGAAGAGAGAATAAACCTTTTAGCAGTGTGACCTCCTTAGGACCTTGAATTCCTGCATCCTAGAGGATGACACAGACTTGCAAGGATATTTCAGAAACGGTTCCCATCAAAAGGGATAAAGCACTTGAGGTTATCGTGAATTTGCCATGGAATAGACTCGCTGTGTCATTTGAATGATTTTGAATTGGGTTTCTCTTAAACAATACCAGAAATGACTTCAAGTGAATCCAGCTTACTTGCTCTCTGATATGTCTATGACAGTGTGGTACAACATGGCGGTGCTGGTATCTGGTAGGCTGTTCTCTCTCTGCCGTTCTTTATGTGCCGGGTGGTTTGGGCTCAAGGAGCGTGCTTGGGCCTCCTCCAAGCTCATGAGTTTCATAGGTCCACACTGGCCACTGATCGGAAGTGTGGCATACTTCTCCCCACATGACAAATTAGGGCCTGGAAAAGGATGGTTATTAGTTTTCTGAGCCAGTTGACAATCCATACAAAGCACAGAGACTAAAAGTGTTTTTGAATTTAAACACTACTGTATATCTTCAATTGATAAATGTTTCAGGATATCTAGATTTGAGGGGAAACAAATTCTGCCATTTCAAATGTGCAAGTAATATGTAGCAAAATACCCTCTATCGGTTTGATCGGCACTGCCCCTTCATTGAAGATGTGGTCTGTGTGGTTCAGAATGAACTCCACGACCGACTGTTGCACCCGTACCTCCTGGAAAGCCATATCTCCATTACAGGATGCAACCTCAATATCTTTAGATCTGTGGAAACCAAGAGGATGGCATTAAACCGCTATGTGACGTGTAGTCTAGTAAAATGATGAACTGCCAACTGATGGCAATAGCTTTTTACTTCACCAGCCTTCGACACAATGCCAAAATTGAGCTGCATGGTGAAAGTCCCTTAATACGTTACCGATTGAAAATCTTGGTTTACAGTTTTGGAGAACAGTTACTGACGTTCATGAGCGTTTACTGAACTGACCGAGGTTGTGTACGTCTGTGGCATGCCCTTTTTTATGGCACAAGTCTTCTTTAGCATTGCGGTCATGATACTAGTTAAACAAAGGTGCGTTTGGTGTTGGTGGGTGAAGTAAAAAAGCATGGTATGAAAAGAAATAGGATGTCTGGGTGTCAGGTGTATCGTCAAGGGGTGTGTGGACCACCATTTTCCATAAAGAAACAGGAGTTATAATTCCGCACCTATGGGAGTTATATCAGATGATAATGGGTGGTTGACAACTTTAACTCTCAATAACCCTACTGACTATCTACCCACCTCAACAGATTTGGAGCCCACACCAGCGCCAGGTTACGGGTGGGCATGTTTGTCTGGTTGCTCAAGGTGGCAAGGTGGCTCAAGTGCTTAGTGAGGTACTCCAGTGTCCTGTGGAAAGTGGACAAACACACACTGATAACACATCTACTGCCACATTACAGGTACAAGCTTACTGGCAAGGGCTGATCCAAATGGGCCCGTTTTCTCAAATGAAGTCTCTTAACTACTGAGCATGTAAAGGGATGAGCTTCACCTAAAGTGGGGGATGGGGAGCTCTTTGATGACACTCTGCATATGTAAGAGTTTCTCATGATCCCCCTGAACTGACACTGCTTCCTGTGGGCAGAAAACAACCGTAGATAAGCCTGCTGCAATATTTCAATATGGAAACTAACTAAAAGTTAAAATAAACCGGTCATCAGGGACGGCTTATGACACATGGATTGAAACTTTTCCTGGATTGTAGTCTCAGCTAAATGTCAATATCTAATGTCAATATACTCACAGTGAATTTGCTGTAAAGCTCATATGTGAGCAGGGGGTTGGGCAGCTCCCTGAAGTACAACTTGCACAAGGAGCCCACACAGTGGATGTCCTGGAGGTACACTTCCTTTGTAAGGTCAGGGCAGGCCTCAGAACAAAATTCCTGCCTGTACACACACACACACACACACACACACACACACACACAGACACACGCACACACAGACCAAGTTGGCTGAATGCTTTGATTGTTTAATACTGCTCCTTGTTGCTGGCCTATTGGCTTGGATTCCATCCATATGACCAGCTCGTAAAGCACAGATGCCAGAAAAGTTTGTTTATTGCCAATCTGAAATCAAGTATTAACTTTCAAAGTACCAAAAAGAACTAACAGTGGCCCTGTAACATTTACATGGACAAAGCCCAAGACAGACATATGTAAACATTTCTTATTACATGTTATTAAACGTAACAGAATACTTATTTTTAGTAAAGCATTTATTCAAAAATACTTACTTGAAGTTGGCATACACTCTTTCTAATCCACTTTATAGAATATAACCTTGAAACTATTCAAAACGAATCAAAAACTAAATAGAGATATCAGATTGAGTCTTAAGGTTTCAAAATGTCTGGATTCAGAGTCATAATGTGACTATCATGAAATGTCTATTCATCATTTATGATTTAGATCGAGAACTTAGAGACATATCACTATGGGCAAAGTGTTGCTGTGGAGAAATGAACACTTGAAATGGAAACAAGCCTCAATAGCACAGTTCATATGAATGACTGGGAGGTAGCTCGGAGGGCTCGATCAAATATTTACCTGAGTCGCTGGATGTTTGAGGTGACCCCTGACAGTCTGTAGATCCCATCCACAACGCCATGGTTCTCAATAAACTCCGCACAAAACTTAAGAACCTGTGGAACTGAAGAAAGCAACTGAATTAGTCATTTCAATGGCACTCCAACATGCGCCATATATAAAAACATGTACTATGCAGCCATGGGTCAACAAATACCATAGCAGGGATATTTAAGCGCAATTAAAAAGTACCATTAGTGAACATGAATGAATTTGAAGCGTATCTGTAGTGAAACTCCTGTTTAGTTTTGTCCCTAACATTGGTTCAATACACAGTATATCATGCATACGAATGGACTAGACTATTTAGAAAATCTTAAACTCTTCAACACAAAATAAAGAGACGGAAACTATTGCAAAACAAACTGCATGAACATTAACACTACTCGTTACTTGAGGATATATGTTATAGATACCACAGGGGTTGTGTAATCATGGTTCAGCTCTGTATTCCGTTGGGGGACTCATTGTGGAGAAGGTGGACTTTAACAGGAAGTTAAAAATGGTTTGTTTGTTTCAGAGGAAGGTTGACACACCCAGTCCTTGTAGCTGGTAATACTTCCGACATTTCCTCTAATAGAAACCGGCCAGCAAACTATACAACTACCATCTGAGCTAAAGCAAGTTCTCTTGTGGCTGATCCTTATTGTGAGCATGTGATACAGTATCTACTAAGTGTTCGAAACACCCCATAGGACTGCTTTGATACAGCGATTTTAAAAAAAATCATTTGTGCAGGACACGATTAACATGATCACAATTGCACCTCTAAAAACATGACATAAGAATAAAGACAGGATTACAGTTACAAGCACACTTTTTTGTAGAATTTATGAATAGTAGCAATGCAGGTCACTGGATTGATATTATAGATGGATTCAATGTGAGAAGACAAAATGTGGTTTCATGGCTAATTTTCGCCATGTCAGGTGCTCCATGAAGCTCAACACATTGGCATAATCACATTTACATGGTTATCGTTCATAGCTGGTAGAAATGAATTCTGAAAGCTAACAGCAAAAAGGATCATTTATCTAATCTATTATATATAATCTACAGACTCTACAATATCAAGAGTGGTGTTATAGTTGAACCTCTGGGTAGCTTGAGCGGCATAATTGTTTTGTCTTTTGCAGTGTGGCCCGTCATTAGAAAAATGGAATATCCCGGAATGACTTTCCAAATCTGGTAACTGATTAGCATATGAACAAAGCTCAGCATGTGTAATTTGGTCCAGCTAAAAGTTAAGGAATGCTTTTGTGGTAATGACTTATTTTTATGCTGGTGCTGCAGACGTGAATCTGTAATTTTCCTTAATCTTTGCCCCTGTGTTTGAAAAAAACTGAACCATAGGTCCAGTGTCTTTGCATATGCATGAAGCATTGGATTTACAGGGCCAACTGTTGTGGTTGAAATGCTGGACGAAGAGCAACTGTTTACCTCCATATGTTCTACAGGGAATGCTTGAAACACTCAGTGTTTTCATAACAACATGCAGTTTGATCCTTTTGCAATGACTCTTGACTGAAAACTTGCACATTTAAAGGACTAGATTGGTTCATTCCATAATTAATTGTAAAATTCCACTTCAGAACAT
The DNA here is from genome assembly GCA_900302585.1 of Regalecus glesne. Classification (NCBI taxonomy): domain Eukaryota; kingdom Metazoa; phylum Chordata; class Actinopteri; order Lampriformes; family Regalecidae; genus Regalecus; species Regalecus glesne. Next base: position 11,094 of record OMLC01104967.1, read on the forward strand.
TAATGAACAAGCCAAAGCAGGGACCATGACTATATGGTTTCATATTGATAATGATATTGTTACATGGAGGTCATCTAACATTTTTTCCGTAATGCAACATTTTGGGGGAGGCAGTCTGGTTTGATGCTGCTGTAAACAAAAGGAAAGAAACTCAATAAACTTGAGCTGCATCTTAGCCTGATGATTACTCAGGAAATTACAGGTAAACTATCGTTTTGTACATTTTACACATGGTAACCTACTTTTGCCATGTGTAAAAGGCAACAACTGAAAATATCCTGCAGATTTCAGCCACAACGTAACTCTTGTTTATGCATGCTCAATAATCCAGGTAAGAAAATCACAAAAAAGTGGAATGAGTTCATCTGGATACAGAATTTACTGAGAAACGTTCCATCATTGAAGTTGTCACCTGTATGAGTGATGAAACATGTCTCAATAAACAGTGTATCCAGATGAACTGATTCAACCTTTTTTTGTCACAACATCTCATTCTTTAGCTTTCTTCCTATTACCCATATAGGCTACTTCATTCTATTTCTCCATGTCTGTTTTGGTGGCATATTGATACCTTTGCCATCATCTTCACTCTGTATCATCGTAAGCATCATTGTATCATTTTGTCATTTTGATGCAAAGCATTTTCCTGGTCTGTATTTTGCACTATGTTTGCCTGCTGTTGCACACAACAATTTCTCTAGATAGATTGATAACACATGTTGTTTTGACTTACCTTTCCTTTAACCATACTTCTGAAATGGTCTAAAAGTGAGGCAGAAATCACTACCTGTAGTTTTGGTGTGTTATATATCGATTGGCAGCCTTTGTATTTTAAGGGTAAGCTAAAGGAAACCCTCCTTTTTCCTCATGGATTCACCTTTTATTTTTGGACAAGCGTGGCGATATATACCGACATCGATAATTACAAGACTGTAAATATCCCCTAGAGACACGGTGCTCATTTCCTTTCACACTCTTTTTGAATATGGTGAAATGGAGTGGCAACATTGCGTTGGATTTTAAGCATTGCTTGGGTGCAAAAGTGGCTTTCATTTATAAAGCTGGAACTGTGCACATGGAATGCTGAGGCCAAAAGTAAACAAAGTGAGTTACAAGTACACTTCTGTACCCTGCTCCGAGTTGCAGGGCAAAGTGATTCCAAGGCAAGCAATCACCGGCCCATGTAAAATAAACAGTACTTTTCTATTGCTGTGTCAGCTTGGTGAACCGTGAATAGGAGCATACTTTTCCATCAGTAAAATATCCACAGTTGGTTATTCATGAAACGCTTCTCGTTGTAGTCAAAGATTACTAAAAGTTATGGCTCGTCTTGACGTTCAGCTAACGTCACTGGTCTGTCGCTGCTAGCCCACAGGTCAACATAGATACGAGGCAATGTGTGGTACCGAGGAACAATACCTAAAGTATGTCTGCTGTGGAGTGTGGGATTTAAGAGTAAACCCAGTTTTTACTGTTCCTTCCATGAGTGCCTTGTCCCACATTGTGTATACGGCCACCCTACCAGGTTTACATGACCTTTTCCTCCTCGTAGCCATCCTGAATGCCCGAGTTGACTCTGTTAGTGTTGGATATCTGTTCTCTTTCTATTTCGAAACACCATGTTAGTGCCAAGAACAAATCACAGATTACCCATTGTTCTCAAACAGGAGAGACACAAGGCTATCGCCAAAGGTTAACCTCAGATTCAGACTCTTAATTCAGCTTTGTATTTTTCATAAACGGATGCTCAGCGTAGTATCTCACTGGTTTTGCTTCCCTCAGCGGTAAGCAGCGCCGCCCAACCTTTTGTCAGACACAAAACTAGTTACAGGCTCTTTAGTGACTACAGGAAATTGACAGAAAGTATATGAGCCACGCCCGAAGTCCCAAATCTCCGTTTTATTGAGTCAATGGGAAAATGAATTGCTGTGCTAAATACAAAACACATGTATGCCACCAGTTTACAAGAAGGCATGATGCCCGAATAGAGCTAGGTATTCTCAATGTTCAGACACTTTTAAGTCACTTCTAGTTCCACCATTGTATCTTCATTTACAGTTAGATGATGCGAGCCTATGAGCCCAGGAAAATCAAAAATCACACCTACATTTATGTCACGAGTTTTGGGTTGGATATTTTAGAGTAAGTGATGAAGCGTAGCGTAAAGCAAATTAACTGGGAAAGGAGAGTTGTAAGGAGAGTGCCATGATAAAAGTTTACCATCTTGTCCAGAACTCTGAAGGTGTTCGCTCAGGTCACAGCCAAAAGCATTTTCACTTCCTTTCTTTTTGGCCTTCTGCTTCGTCCCTTTATTCTTCATGTGGATCCACTTAATTGTCCTGATGATCAAGAGAGACAAATCCTAGAAAACGCGGCGTTTGATCCATATGACCCTGGCGAAGGGTTAAGGCTGTGGGTCAAGAAGTAACCACATAGAAACCCAGACGTTCTGCTCCCAAAAAGACTGCATCCGCTCACATCTTGACTGACCACACTGTCGGAGGCTGAGGAATTCTTGTGTGAAGAGCAGATGTGACGTCACTTTCTAACTTTTAGCCCTGCGTTCAGAGATGCCAGGTTAAGGCATGGTCTAACTATTAAATGGCTGTAACGTGGAGCTGGCTATGGTAGTCTACTGCAGGGTTTGATCTCAGAAGGGTTTTCAGAAACAGCATTAGATTCGGTTGGTTTCCTGTCTGTTTTTTTTAGGTTTTTTTTTTTTTTTTTTTACCCCCAGCCAGCCTCTCTGTGCCTTTTTATCTCCTCCTCTTTTCCTCCATTCCACACGGTCTCCCTCTTTACAGGCTTCCCTGAAGTTGAGGAAACATGTAGACGTCCAGTCCAGTGAAGCAGCCTGTGTTATTTCTGGAACATCATCTTTAAAATATGTCTTGGTTTTCCCTCCCAGGTTCCCAGTGTTCAGTGTTTAGAGAGCCAGTGGATTGTGGCAGTGGCATGGCAAGGAGTTTCGAAATGTTAGGAGCCAAGTGTACGGGACAGAGGTGAAGCGATGGGAGGAGAACAGCTGACCAGTGTTTCTCTGCTAGTTTAAAAATGACTGAAACTTTTAGCCCTTTTTTTCCTCCTCTTTTTTTCTTTTTTGCCAAGCTCAGTCCTAACGGGAAAGCTGCACTCTGCCTTCCTGAATGCTCCCAAAGTACACAATTTCCTGTACAGAGAGCCTTGTCTCGAAAACAAAAACAGACTGGTTCAGAAGGAAGAGGGAAGTGGGAGGTGACTGTAGCGAGGGCCTGAAGGGCACAGATGGGAAATGTGGGGATGGTGGGGGGTGGGGTGGGGAGATGGACGACACATGGTTCTTGTTACAAACTGCTCTGCAGTTTCATCATTTTTTTTCCCCTCTTACAACTGTGACTTTTATGGTGGCATGCTACTGCATTGGGAGAGGTGATACGTGAGGTCTCGGGAGTAGCTTATAACCCCTATGACATAATGGCCTTTTATTGTTCTGGCTGATATGCTGGGTGAAATAACCCTTTGGAATGTTGTTTTCCCTCATGACGGGATTGATTAGATGTTGGCTGTAATTTGGAGCCACATTTGTCTTCCACTAGAGCAATATGGTCATATTTGGATTATGAATACCATAAATGAGGTCTATAAACAGCCATGGTGGTGTGAATTGTAATTGCAGTATGTCTCCCCCTGTTGAAGCAGAGTCACACCTCCTCTGGCTGTTCATGCTCGGCCAAATGTTTGCATGAAGTCTTTTCAAATCCTACTGTCTTCCTGTTTCTACTGATAAAACGCCATCCCCGCAGTGTTCTTAAGTTAACACACCTTTTGTGCTTTTTCTCGTGTTTAGCTTGCTGTAATGCAAAAAAACACTGTCTTGATCTTTTCCCCGTTGTGTACTTTGCAAAAAGAAAAGAAAAATCAATCAGGAACCTTTACTATGACATGATCCATATCTGAAAATGTAAGTCGTGATAGACTGGTTCAAACAGAGGAGCTCGATCCTAATGCACGATCCACAAGATATTTTTGAAAGCGTTGTTTGAATGTCACAAGTGAGCATAATGACTCGGCCATCCTGGCCTCCACAAAACAAAGCTTTCTTTCTACACCCTAGGAAGAGGAAGATGACATCATTCTGTCCGTACAAAGACTTCACACTCTTTCTTTGCACGGCAAAAGAAGTCCAAAGTGATAGGGCATTCCCTATAGCCAAACAATAAAATAATGGGGTGGATAGTTTTCCTTTCTTTTAATTTTAATCTTTTTTTAAATGATAAAAAGGTGGAGTGCCCCGGGAGGCGTGCAAAGTCTTGGTAAAAATGGAATCCATTGTTCGATGTTTTGCAGACAGTCTTATGAACAGACACAAAATTCAGCTGCAACAGAGTGAAGAAATGAAGGAGCCCATTTATAGGGAAATGACACAGAAATCAGTCACTTTCGATTTAAGCTTGCAATAAGGACAAAATGTAAAGTTTAGAGATACTACAGTAAAAATGTATAAGAAAATGTCTTGATGCATGCTCAATAATCCAGGTATGGAAATCACAAAAAAGAGGTGAATCAGTTCAACTGGATCAGAAGTTTATTTGAAATGTTTCGTCACTCACCAGGTGACTTCTTCTGTCTGACTGACTCTCAGACTGAAGAAGTCACCTGGTGACCTCTTTTTTGTGTATAAGAGAATGATTTTGGGGGTAAAATGACTGTATTTCAGACCCCCGAGTCGGAAGTATTTACAATGCAATTGGTATGTGTTTATGCATGCTCAGTAATTCAGCAAAGGAATCCACTAAAAGTTGAATCAGTTGATCCCAGCAAACGCGGTGTCCAGATGAACCGATTGGACTATCTGTGAATGCAAATGGTATATTTACGTATACCTTTGCTTAGTGCAATGCACAATACACGCGTGTTTGACTGTGAACAACTTAAGGACATTGTGCACTATTTCCCCCTTTATCTCGCGTATATTGCAAGCCCCCTGTCGAGCAATCCGATTTAACATTTGGTTAAAATGCTCTATGGATACATTTGACAAGATGTCAAAAAATGAAAACGTCCAGCTGATGTGCGTTTCAGGGGAACACAGTGGTTTGCAATACCATCTTAAATGTGTAGGGAATGTTTTTGTTTAGATCATAACATTTTAGAAACAAGGGGTTGGCAGGCCGGGTGGGGTTAACAGTTTTGTTTTTTTCACTGTGTGCTTTGTGAGGCTGCTCTCATGGAGAACACTCGCAACAGATGTTTGTGTTACCATCTTGTTTTGCTACTTTCACATTATCTTTCCAGCCTTTTTCTTTTATCAAACCTCCCCCCACACACACATCCCCTAACAGTCTTGTCCACATCTATCTGAAAGCCAATGCGAGTGAGGCTGCAGACAGAAATAGTGAATTGACATTTACTGTAAAAGAAAACCACGTTTCTCCTACCATATCATTTATCAAAGACATGCAACACCTCGCTGTAGCCACCAGAAACGAAGGTCATCTCAGCTAGAACACTGAGGTGATTCATAGACGGGGGCAAAGATGTTTCTTCTCTTGGCTTTTTAAGAGCATTGCTCAGTTTGGATATGTGCATGTCCTCACACATCCCTTTCATCACCTTTATACATGCCTGTATTGTTTTTAATGCATTCATAAACTCAATCCAAAAAGTAGAATATAGTTTACACACCCTTGACTTGCTTCCTCACCCCTTTGCACACGGTGTGAGAGGTCCTGCCATAGGTTTTGAATACCCCAAACCCCAGTCCTTTATTCTTTACTCGCTGTATATCGACTGAATTGTTACATCAGATGATTATGTGTTCTCGCTCACTCACATGATGACTAAACATGGAACTTGCTGTGCGTCGTTAATAATGTAATGCAACTAACTTGTGATGCTTTGAAGCCATGTTTGCATGACTGTAGGCCATTAGTATGTAATGTGGCTGTGCTAAAAAAAAGTGGATTAATTTCATACCTTACTGTCGGAAGGATTTCTCAACAAACTCAACTACGTTAATTGTATTGTACTGGTCCAGATTTATGTAGGTCCTTGCTAGAATGCTGTGACAGTAAAACGTCCATCTTAGGATGCATCCCCATTAGTGACTGTATAGAGTATTCTTGTTTAATATCTAGTTGATCTATTTTCTTATGATCAAAAGTAACTGCATTATGGAGTTCGTGTTTTAATTATTTTGGCTTGAACGGTAGCTATTACTGCTTAAACAGCACACCCTCCGAGTCTATCTCTGAAAATTGTTCTCATACATTTCTACTTCATAAAGGGTGATGAACACATGATGATAATAGATAATGTAACGGATGACCTAGTGATCCAAGGGGAAACCATCAAAACTAAATAGATTACTAAAATCTCGTGCACTACCCCCAACAAGGATAAGACAGCTCTTCACCATAGCCACAGATGCAGAGGACATTAGTGAAGGGTAAGAATTTCAGATGTTTGTACTTTGCTTATAAGGGCTTTTTGAATAATGGCTTAAATAGACAAGTCTAACTGGTAGAGGGCATTGGTTCTATAAATGATAACACTCAGCCCTGTCGTCTGATGTTCAAGCAAAGACTTTACAGGAGCACTAAACCCGGATTCAACGCACAATGCATGGTTACATCACATCACATCTGGTGACATGGTCAGTGTGCCAAAATAGAACACATTTCATAAGAATAGAATATTTATTAAAAATCTGAAAAAAGGAAATGAACTTATTAGTGTTAACATGTATAATGCCCTTTTTGTTATTACTAGTCACTGTGAGCCCCTCACTGCTTCCTGGTAACTGCAGCTGCCCACTGCTCCTATACAATAGGATGGGTTAAATGCAGAGGACAAAGTTCATTGTAGGAATACAATTCGTTGTAAGAATACAATGATAAAATAAGGTGGCTTTCCTTAATCCTACAATCAAATATAGAAAAATTGAAAATCAACATAGAAAACATTAAGAAGTGTTCAAGATGGCATTCTTAAACTTTGGTGTGGCATGGTTTCCATCCCTTCCAGCTATGAATCAATTGAGTATGAACTTTGTTGGTTCTATGATCTCACAAAATAATGTTGGAAAGTTTTTGTTTCATCTAATACATGAACAATATTTTGAAATATATTAACATCTCAACTAACAGGCAAATGTGAACAATAATACATTCAGCAAAGAAAGGGCATGTCACATTTAAACGATTCAGTTGATCCTTAATTAACAACAAAAAATACACCGACACATAAAAAGCACTTTTTCAATTTACTTTACCCTTTTGGGGGAATCCTAACAGCAATATGGCACATTTATGAAAAGTAATGTTGTCCTTACATCAACATGATGACTGTTTGGAAGGAGGGATAGAAGAAGGGATGATGTGGGAAAACATTATTTTTTGAAATTGCTAAACATAGAATTTGGTCCAAGGAAAGATTCACCTTCAGACGAGGTAAAAATCTACTTGTAAATATTCTTACTATGGATATGGTATTCCTTGAGGATTAAGCCAAGTCATGTCATCATCAACCTTTTATCCAAAGTCAGGTCATGGATCTGCTGGTGCCTATCCCAGCGCTCATTGGGTGGAAGGCAGAAAGACTAAGACAGTCATGTGTCATTATTACATTGTTTGTCAGAAAATTGTAATATCACTCTGTTAGGTCTGAAATAAATAATAACTAACCATTCTTTACTATGTCAAATTTAGGAGTTGAGCACATCATCACTACACATTGATAAGCAGCATCAATGATTTAAAGTATGCATATTTTCACATAAACCTTATATAACATTTGTAATAAAGCTACATAAATTACTGGTCCAAAATGGTACATTTTAATTTTTGATAAATGTTGACTAGTAAAATGTATTTCAAGTAATCCACCACCCATTTATACTAACCTAAAATCAGGGTGTGTCAGGCATTAAAAATGACCAGCCTTTTTAGAGAGAATCTATCATTATTTTCAGTATATGCTTGAAAGAAATTGCCTTGGATGTACAATATCCAATTCCTCTTTGACTTTTCTAAACAGACTCTTAATCTCTTTCGGCAAAATTAGCTGTCACAAGGCAGCCAAGGGCTCTTTAGATGAAGCCCAGAGCTTCACATTAAATAAACGCATTGCATTTTTATCCTATTCAAATAAGGAGTCCAGTCTGGCTCTGGTGATTAAAGCTGCCCACCTAGATGCCTGACCACCAAACAAACTGACACTGTGCTTTTACTTTATTCAAATTGGCTAATAATGCAATTACCAAAATGATATTTTTTCCTGATATTTGCTTGGCTTTCTTAGTAAAGGGAGGCTCTACAGTACATAATACCACACGCAGTACTTGCATTTCATCTGATGAAATCAACTATCTTTTTTATTGCTCATCAACACGCCTTCAGTTTCCCTGACATTTACAAATAAAAATAAGGGAGATGACTGATGTATGCTTCCTTTCAAGTGACAGGGCTTTCTTTCTTGCACTATGCAACAGAATGTCTACATAGGAGTTCTTGTCAGTGTCCATACTCGAGCCATTTAAAATTAATATTAAAATGCTTGATTTTCTATCATAACAATGAGAAATTAAAGAGCAATATCTTAACTGTACCACTTTAAATAGGAGTCACCCAGGACTTAGAGCTCATTCTCCTATTCTTTCAGTACAAAATGTCTTGATATCTTCCAGCATGAACAGGAAACTAATCTTTTAAAGAAACATTTGCATAGTGCTTATTTCTTTACACCAATTCCCCAACACACAAAAATCAGGACATAAGAATATATTTTTTATCTCTTGTTTGGGCACTGAGGACCTTGACTCTTGAATTACTTACTACAGGTTAATTGCAATGCTGAAATTTTAGGATGACCTCTTCTGGCTGTCTTTTGCCTTTTAACTCAAAGTAGAAACTGGATAGCAAACCCTAACGTTGGTGATGTCCTACAAGCAAACTTGAAGTTTGTTTCCAGAAATCAAATCGCAAATAAATGCTTTCAGGGGCATGTTATGGACCCAATACAAACATTTCAATAAATACAGTGAATAATAACTTTGTGTCATTTTCAAATCAATAGACTGACACAAACTAACATGGTTAGTTGATGACTAGCGCCCAAAGAGGCAAGTCTCCCCTACCTGACGGTCAGGCCTAAATCAGGTCTAAGGTAAAGGTGCTATATAGGGTATTCAACACCAGCATCTCAAATCAAACCAAAACAAACCTTTGTCATCCTCTGAATTCTTAGTTATTATTTTGTTGGTTTCAGTTGGAATATTGATGTTTTTCGGTATAGAGTTATGTCTCTAACATTAGAAACATATTCAGCTTAGTAAGGAGCTATTTATTCAATCTCCTGACCCAAATCCATGTAAAATAGTCATGAGCCTACTAGCTAACCTGCTAAAGCTAGCTACTTAGCATACACTAACATGCGGCCAGACGGGCTTCCAGAACCAAGAACAGAGAAACTCGAATTATAACACACACAGAGGGAGTGTTACTTAATTGTCTGAACCAGACACCATTATTCTATAACCTCTTTACATACCAAATAGCTCTTTGTTACTATATTAATAATCCAAATCTCATTTATAGCACCTTTATATATTACCAGCTGTTGCATTTATGAAAAATTGTAAAGAAAATTCATACCATCTGCACAAGGTAAATGCTTTATGAATAATATAAAAAATATGCAGGTGTTACTGAAAGTGTTCTACAATTTAACTGTGAATATCAAATATTTGAAGGCATGCAACACTCTTTTAAACATCTGCACAACATGATTAAAGTTGGCTGTTTGAGTTGCCTTTTTTCAACAATCCAATTCTAGATACTGGAAATACAAATTGTCTTGATTAACCCATAAAAAACCACTACATTTCTGTCTTCACAAAAACTTCTCCATTGTAATTCTAGGGCTATCCTTCCCATACCTGCCTTGACGGTTGAGAAGGTGGTGTAAGGAAAAAGACAAAGCATATATCTTTCAGAGGAGTAATGAAGATAGGAGAAATGGTACGTAAAGGTTCTGAGATTTGTTTGGTATCCTCAGTTAGTTGCATTACGTTCTCTAGGTGGTGGCAAAAATCAACAGTTTCCTTCATAGATTTGCCTAATCTTTTTTGAGGAAGCAATAGCATATTTGTATTCAAAACTGAAAAGACAAGTGAATGGGGTGAATCTCGTGTGCTTACAATGTTAAGTTGTGTACAATACAACTTATACAATCTATATAACAATACAATAGCCTCATACACTCAATGGCCTCAGTATATAGGAATTTGGAAGATGTTTTGGTCATAGTGGGGGCTTCTGTATGAAATCTCAGTGGGTCTGTGGTTTCCCAATGTCTACGGTTATGTTTGTGTAAAGTGGTAGCTTCTCAACAGACAAAGTCTTATAGGAACACGTGTTTAATCCATCTTTTCTCCACACTTGAGGAGTCCGTCCTAGTAATCGCATCCTATAAAATAAATAAATAAATCAGTGTTTATGATATGAAATAATTTTTCAGCATGTCTCAACTTGCATACATTTTGTTTTACAGGCTCCATTCAACAACCATGACATATCACTATGTACCGTGTGAGGGCACAGCACCAATGACGGTCGTTGTTAACCCAGGTCTAGACTATTCCAGTATGGTCTTCTCAAGCTGCATACTGATCTGGAAAATGTTTGATGTCAGATGCCCCTCCTGACAAAACCACTATCGCTACGGATGGGGCCAGAGGTAAAGAAAGCACTTGGACGCCTAAATATTTCGTTCAGCCTGCTTGAGGTAATTTTAAGTTGTTTTCAGTGTATTCTCATGCTTATTTTTGCTCCAAAACAGACTTTATCTTAAATAACTATCACATTACAAAAAAAGTTGACCAATTTCCACAGATTTTTATTGAGTAACCGCTGAAAAAAATGAAATTCTTCAGATTCTGTTTGGGCCTACACATCAAAACCATCCCCACATCAACTGACCTGTCTTTGTTGATTTCATTGCCACTATCGCGTTTATGAAACACCATGGTGTAGCGAGCTACATCAGGGGGTGGCCTCACAATCTTCATTTTCTGGAGCTCCACCCTATCATAGAGAGAGCAGTTACATTACTATCAGTTAGCATGAATATAGAACAGAGCTGAGTATATGCGTGTTATTCAAAACAGGCAGAGAGAAAGTAAAAAGCAAGTCATTTACAAATCATTTGACCTGACCCAGACATGTGCATACAACTCCCACCATACATCCATAACATACTCTTCTTTGGCAATTACGTGGGACTCACCTGATGCGGAGATCGTCATCCTCTCCACCCCAACCCCAATAAGTGTTTGAAAATCCATTCACTTTATGAAACTGGTCCTTGGTCATTGCTGTGACTCCTCCAAAATAACCTTTGTAACGCAGTCTAGAAAAAGTGAAGCACAATGTACATTACCTTTATTGGTAATTATAACTGGGCCAGACAGCAACTGACTTTTTGTTGACATTTCTTTTAGGCAGTTTTGCCCTCATTCTTTTATCATTTAACTGTACAAGGACTCCGTTAATTCAAGCCAAATGTGGATTTAAGTAAATTACTTACTTGTACCCTGTGACATTTCGGCCAACCACCAGGTGTTTAGGCTGCTTATCACATGTGTATAAATTGTAATCATTCTCAGGAACTAGGTCCACATCGTGGAAAATGAAGCACTCCCAATTGTAGTCCTTCAGTGCTTCCAGATAACCAACATTCAGTAACTTGGCCCGGTTAAATGTTGCATCACCAGCCTATTAAAACAGTTACAATAAAAGTCAGAATCTATTATTGTTCATCACCAGTCTTACACTATTCTAAGATGAGTGTAAGGCCAAAGGTTTTCCTTAGAGATCACATTTTTTAGATGTGTGGTAACCTCAGCTAATTTATAATAACACTCTGTCGAAAAGACTACTTCAGTAACAAGGCAGTAAATGTCTATTCTTGCGACCGCTGTGTAATTTGGCTATAATGACTGAATAAAAAACAAAAAGTTGTTATGCATGCTCAAAAGCAAAAAAGGTACCTATGATGGTAAATAGACTGATTTTCACATAGCACTTTTCTAGTCCAGTAACCACTCAAACCACTTTACATCATATGTCTCACATTTACCAAGCATGAGGGATTAAGGCCGGATGACCTTTTCTTTATACCCTGCAGTGGGGTAGAACCTGCTATGCCCGACTTGGAAGGTGTGCATTGTACTGCTAAGCCACCGCAGTCAAATGATGATGTTGATGAAGTCAGCCATTTAATGGCAGCTTAGTCAAATCAAATTTCATCTAACACTTATTGGTCGTAAACATGTCATTTATGGGTATTTAAAGAGCTTAGTAATATATCAGTTGAAAACTCCTATTCTCTTTTTAGCCAATATGTTAAATCACTGACAACCGAGTCAGAGTCGGCCTGCTTTTTATTGGAGGAAAGAAAAAAAACACACCTTTTCCCTTCAACGTGGCAATTGATAAAATAAGAATGGAGATTACGTTCGAGGTTTTTTATATATATAGGCCTGTTATAAAGCTAAGTGTATTTATCTTGTAGTAGTGTTCAGATTTTATCAAGCGTGCAGCTTTGATGCCTGTGACTTGCAATAAGAATAATAATAATGATTCCCTTATCAGTCCCGCAAGGGGAAATTTGGATTTCTCTGCATTTTTGACCCAACCTATTGTATAGGAGCCGTGAGCTGCCAACATATGGCGCTCAGGGAGCAGTTAGGGGTTAAGTGTCTTGCTCAAGGACACCTCGACATGCTGTATGCAGACGACCGCTCGACCCACTGACCTATGCCCCCCCGATGTACCATAGCATTCTATCATCACTAGTTAAACACAGCAGAAAAGTGAGTAAGCGTGCAGTTTCCCCAAAGATTATTCAACGTTTTTATAAACCTATACAACTTCTTAAGGATATGGTGTTCTTTCTGTTAGGAAACTTGTCTGAAGCAGCATTTTTTTTAACTTCCAAACTCTTAGCAACCTTACTTCAGTTTATGGGAAGTACTTTCTCAAAATTGCTTCACAAACTGGGAAAAGTTCAGCTTTCATGAGGATATGAATGACATCAAACCATTTCTGTTTTTGTGAGCCAATGAATCTAAATAAAGTGAAAGTGGGGTTTCATGCTGACAGTTTGTGATAAGAGCAATGGGAGTAAATTGAAATTAGCAAAGTGAAATTACTAACAAAAAACTGTGTTGTAGCTGATAATCAGTATTATTTCCTGGACTCTTACACTAAGATAGTCAAGCATGAGAACACATTGTGTTGTGGGGGCTTTTGAGTAAGTGTTTGAATGGTACTAATGTTTGCTAACAGTGATATCTACAACAAAGAGTGTGTGTCATTGTGTGTCAAAGAGTGTGTCACATGACTTTTTTTCCACAACTTTTTTGTCCACATGATCATCTTTAATTGTGGTTGAGGGAGCACTACGTGATTATTATTAAGCTGTGGGAACACTATCCCCTTCTATGCAAATAGTAATAGTAATAATAATCTGCAGCCCCCACATATTCTAGGAATCTGTTGCCAGGCTTAAGAATTTCAGATGAGATGGTGGATATGAACCTGGGTCTGGCTTATCTGCTCCAAAGTCGTAAAGTTAAGAAATGAAAAGTAGTCACTATGTCTAATCTTTTATAATAATTTGGATTTTAAAAGCCTTTCCAAAGCACACTGTTGTAAATAATCCATGGTTCTTAGCACAAAGTTAAAAGTACGTCACACACCTATGGTTCACTGTTAAAACTTAATTAGATTTCAAGGGAATTTCTGGTTTTCATGGTGCAATCCCAAACATTTAGAAAACTGAATCAGTTTTGGCTCAGCAAATATCCATTTGTACACAACCTAGGACAGGAAACGATCCCTCATAAACAGAAAATTACTCTTGTGGAATTCAGAGGTGTTGCAAAATCTCATATCTCTTGAACATAAGAAAAATCAAACAAATGGAAAGAATAAAAAACAGGAAAAGAAAGGGGATTTCAGTTCTTTCTGAAATGAACCTCAAATAGTAATAATTCATCATAACAATAATACTTGTGTTAGTTCCTACAGTTGTTCCTACAGACCCAGATGCTAGGGTTTCAGCAGTATCCGCTGTCCCGAACATTTTCAATTTCATGTAAGGGCACTGTGTGTGATTTCCATTAGTGCTATGCGACTGGGTGGAGCAGTACCTGCTGGATAACGTAAATGCTGTAGCGTAGCTGCTGCCTCTGGAGGAAAGGGTGCAGGTGGTGCAGGAGGTAGAGAAGGTGTTTCTCACGGCTGCGGTGGGGAATGAGGATCGCTACACTCTGCTTCGCTACACAGTCTGGGGGCTGGTACTGACCATCAGCCACCCCAACATTCTCACCCTCCACATCCTTCATTGTCAGAGAGGGCTCAAACGACAACTTCAGGCCCCCCTCTACAGAGACAGTCAATGAGACAAGATGAGTTAACAGAATTTCTGAGATCAGGTCTGGTCACCAGCAGTAACTCATGGCAAACAGAACAAAGAAAATAAAAATCACAGGCTTAAGTCAGACTTGGCGACATAGGCCCCTTCCCAAACCCTTCATAAAATAACATTAGCATGTAACAAGTAAACATGAGTTTGACAGATATTTCAAAGCTGTGGTCTAAAAAGCTTGTAGTGTTTGCAAAACAGAAAGGCAAAATACACCACAGGTAACACGCCTGTAGAACAAAATGACACATATTGACATTACATACAATAGAGGTTGATAGGAAGCTGATAGTTTTTTTTACTGTATATGTCAATGTGCCCCAAAAAGTAACACAGTTGTCACACTTACTGTGCCTATAAAGTGTTACTCTTATACAGACATAAAATGACAGGCAACAAAATGGAGCATACCTCTCACCTGTTTCTGGTAAGGGAAGACAGTAACTCCAAATTGGATTTGAAATACATGAGTTTTAAAAGACTTAATTAATTTTCTGGTAACAGTAAAGGAAGCATCAATCTCAAGTTGCCCTATGAAGTGATTTCTATAAGCCTTACAAGGGAAAAAGACAATGTGAATAAATAGCCAACCGGTTATGAATATGGTGGCCACTAAAGGTGGATACTAAGGACACATGTAACTATAGAATATTCAAAAAGTATCACGGAGAGATTGGCATCCTGAAATTGAAGAAGTTAATCCATTTTCTACACATTCAGTGTTCAAATAACACACCAAAGGCTTTGTACAAATGCAGTCATTCCAAACTGTCATCAATGAAAATGTAACTGAGGATTTTTAAATTGTAAATGATTTACTTGTTAATTTCCACTCCAAATTAATTAATGGCAGGGATACGTTCTGAAACCCAAAACAGAAAAAAGTTGAGCAAAATTTTGTCCCGAAGTGTGTCGGGGATAGGAGCAGTCTTAAAAGTTATATCCCAAGAAAGCCCAAACAAATTAAAATGCATTGTGAGACATTCATTTTTATAACCCCTTATATTCAGACCGCAGTCACTGAAACTAGACCAAAGAGCCAAACATTCTAGTTCAACAAAACTGACACTGAATGTGGCTGGGTTCTAAGTTATTTCTGAGAAGATGATTGCATGTTTTTGACCAAGACAGGCATACTCACGAAGCAGTGGCGATTCCTCAGGGCACTTGACTTTTGGTGCCGGACTACTGAGGACTTTTTCTGTCACTGAAGCCCCAGAGTTCAGTTCAACTCTCAAAAATGTCCCCTTGCCAACAGATTGTATTGTGACAGGGACATCTTCAAAGGATTTCACAGTTTCACCTGCATATGTAGAAATCCAGGCCAACACTGAGAGACAAAGGAGGAGCAACACAACGTATTTCCACCTCCTTGAGAACTTGAACGCAGAGGGGCAGAGTCCCATGGCTGTCTGATTTTGCTGATGTCAGAAAAGTAAATCGGGAAATAGCTTAGCCGATGTGCTTTTTGGTTTTTGACACTTCTGCGCCGACGTTGCTGCAAAAACCGAGACGGCCGCAAGTCCTTTGACCAATCATCCCATGGTGACAAAGCATATTGAGGAGCTTCAAATCTGGACTGTATAACTCATAAGAGAGGAAAGCGTTTTCCCCAACAGCAAATCCACTGCAGCACGGTCAAAGTCCAGTCACGAGGAAGCAAAGATGGGTCAAAATGCTGGCTTCTCGGCCATCTGAAATTAGAGTTGGAGAAAAGATGTTGTGGCGGGCAGTTAATCCTCTTACAGCATAACTATTATATCACCATAAGGAGCACTGCAAAAGCTTTCACCAATGTATGAAGACAGGGCAGTGTCTAAAGAAATGTGGTACACCACATACTCATTCAATACTCTTAATAACAAAGAGGGGGAAACCCTTGAGAGAACACAAATTGTCTTCATAGGAAAGACAGGCAGTTGTCTTCTAAAGTGTTTCACCTGTCATTTCTTCAGTTTCATATTGACACATTTTAAAACCCGCTCCACTACATTATATGAGGTGAGTCCTGGATAGTAATCTTACACTGTAAAATAAACCCACCTTTGTCTGTGCCCCAAGAGGGCTTATACGTCATATGTGAAACACTCCTTTTGTTTTACTTCCCTCGGCACCTGGGCCGTCAAACTCTCAAATATCCACCATGAAATAAAGCCCCATGTAGACATATTATTATTATTATTAATACTAATGATAATAATGATGATGATGAGAATAATAATAGGGGCGGCATGGCTCAGTGGGTAGAACGGTCGCCTGGCGATCGGAAGGTTGCAGGTTTGATCCCCAGTCCTGAGAGAGAACTGAGATAGGCTCCAGTTCCCCCGTGACCCGATTTCGGTTGAGCGGTTGACGATGGATGGCTGGATTATAATAATAATAATAATCCACCCATTGTCAACCGTTTATCCGAAATCGGGTCGCGGGGGAACTGGAGCCTATCTCCGTTCTCATTGGGCGAAAGGCGAAGTACACCCTGTATAGGTCACCAGTCCATCACAGGGCAGAGCAGTTAGGGGAACAGTGTCTTGCTCAAGGACACCTTGACAAGCTTCTCTGCAGGTGCGGGGATTGAACCTGCAACCTTCCGATCACGAGGCGACCACTCTACCCACTGAACCATGCCGGACCTATAATAATAATAATAATAATAATAATAACTTGAATTGTCAGGAAAGTTTGATTAATATTTGTAACCCCTGAGACGATAAAACAGGGAAGCACACTTATCTCTTTTGTCATCAAGAGTCAAAACATAAGGTAACAACTTTGTGCACTGAAATTAAACTGCTACTTTAAAGAGATCTGAGAAAGAGTAAAAAGATCCAAAACCATCTGCTGGACCAACTAATGTTGTCAGCTTAAAGGTCTGTGCCTATCTTATATTATCATATTTGCAGCAATAGAAACGTGAATAGGAATGAATGACCATCCCTATACTCTACTAGTGATATGTTTCTTGAATTTACACCTCAGAGCAGTTTGATTTGCTGTGTAACTTTAACATCCCAGTGTAAACCAGTGTCACACAGCAAGTCAAACAGTATTTTACATCATTCTTCTCGTAGACTGCTATTGACAAAGTGGTGCCTTAGTTGGACAGATCACATCTCTGCCATTTTGGAAGTTGCCCTTCTGATGGCAACAACTTCAGCTTTTGATAAAATATGAGGAAAAGATTAATTTGTAATGAGATACTGACACATTGAAATGTCTCTTACTAGTGATGGGGAGCAGAAACACTGATAGAAACTCAGGGCCCCATGACAATAGAAGCTATCGGGGCCCAGACTGCTTACACAACACTCATGTTACAAAGATGTGCTATGCAGCATGCTGAATGATAGATTCACAATGATTTATAATCAGTCTCATGTGGCTATCTTTCAGACAAAGACCCCTATGTCTTCATCTATTTATTCTGGCCCGAATCCTTAATAGTATGATGGAAATAAAATTCATCTGAATGTTCTGCATGTGTTTTCTATCCACGCTTTGTGTTTCAGTTTGCTTACTTTTCACTCTATTATTTACCTCACTTTGTCACCTTTTAGTTGGTGTTATCTTTGACCTCTTTCTATCTTTCACCTCACGTGTATCACCTCACGTCATAGAAAAGGATTCCGGTTCTCTGGAGTGTATAGATAATGCATGATAACTTTGTCTGTTTGGATATATTTCAAACCTTCCCTTTCTTCTTTTTATTAGCACAGACTTCGGTTATATCTCACATTGTTTGTTGCATTTGCCAGGTGAATATTGTTTCTTTTAGGAGGGAGAAAAAAGATTCAAATTAAAAGCTTATGGAAACAAACTTGAAAAGGTTACTGGTTAGGCCCAGCTATATCATCACTAGCCAACCCCATGCTGCATGTTGACCTAAATTCAAGAACCAAATCAAGAAACAAGCAAACAGAGGACAGCATGCCGAGCACAGCAACACAATTCCCCACAAAGCTATCTTATGAAGCTATTACTGTTGGCTCTATATTACTCCCTCACTTCTCTCAGCGTATACTTATTATGTTTTTAATATGGCCAAATGGAAACAATGAAGCCTCAGTTTAGGCATAGAGAACAATCATAATAGTTCTTCTGCACCATTATGTTTGTGGCACATACGATGATAGTCTTGATATATCTGCAAATAACACAGTAGATTCATTTAATCTGTATCATGATCATAGATGATATAGAAAATGTGAGCAGACATAAAAAAAGCTATAGGCCACTTGCAAGACTAACCATTAGTAAAGAGATAATATTGAGGCCTTGCCCACACTTTTCACTGATTTCTTTCCCAATTTACAATGATAAATTGAAAACCACTGACAGTCTTTAACAACTTTGTTTTTCCCCCTCATATCATTGCCACTTAAAAGGTGACAAGACTTTCCGTTCACTCAAAGTACAATGCAAACAAGACAATATTAACACTCGCAGTCGTATCTTGTGCGAAGCACTGCTGACTTGTGGTTGTGATTTGTGAATATGTCCTGCATTACACCAGGAACATTTTCTTTTGAACAATTCAAATGGTATGTAGCTGGGTTAGGGAAACAACATGAATCACATTTCAATAGTATCGTATCAGGATGAAATGAACCGTGCACTATTTTCTTTCTTTTAACGGTAACGACAATCTGTTTCATAAAATATCTCATAAAATTTGGCCTGAGATATTTGAGGGAGTATTATTTGAAAACTAGTTTTGGGCTTTACATCTTCACACACATGAATGTATTAAACTTTCATCGGGTTATCCCTTCATGGTATTTTTGGAAACCAGTATTCATAAAAAAGGCGAATCGGTTCATCTGGATATTAAAGACTCATCTCTTCCACCTGTAACTTTCCTCCTCCACTACCCGTCCTAGCTCTAACTCCTAGTTTTAGCCCTATTCCTTTTCTTCTTCCTGGTGTACTTTATTTTGGCACATGCAATCTTGTTAGTTTATTTTGGTTGGTGTGTCTTAGTTGATGTTGCATCCGAGTCTTATGATGGCAATAGGATTGCTATCTAGTTCTAGTGTTGTTCCAGTATCGTTTGTATCTTGACCCTATGCACTTGTCCGTCGCTTTGGATAAGAGTGTCTGCCAAATTCCTGTGATGTAATGTAATGGATAAGAAGTTTATTCAGAATTAAATCCGTAAACCAGTATTATTACATATATCAATAATGTAAAATGGTATGCCCACAGAGTGACAATGTGAGCTCCATTTTTACACGTTACGATTAGTCCCCATGTTGTAGCGGTGGACGCGGACTTAGATGAAGGGTGGTGGATTAAGTCTGAATGCCCTTCTGATGCCCTATGGTGGGTTTGAACCCGCAACATCTGGCTCAACACTTCCCGAACCGTGCGCTCTACCACTGAGCTACTGCAGCCTTAAATAAAGGATCTCAATAACGTGTAAAATTCAAAAATCACATGATATTTTTCCATAACTTACAGGGCTGCCAACTTCTGGAAATATCTTGGCATGGGAGCTCTGACCAGTGGGGTGAGCCAGTTAGGATTTCAAAATGGGTTAGCATATCCTTTTCCCTCCAAGTACTTGAAAAAAAACTTTTCACAAGCAGCGATCTTATTCTTTAAGCTTGCTCCTTGTTTCTCAGGGGTTGCCACAGCAAATTTGACAGTTTCTGCTGGTACCCTGTGAGGGTACCAGCACCAATGGTGGTCAATGTTAACCCAGGCCTCAACCGATATGGTCAATGTATGGTATTCTATATGTTATTGATAAGCAGCTGTCGCTGTGTTAAATTGAGCGTTTAACTATCGAAGAATATAACTATGAAGAAATTACCATCATTAACCCACCTCGTTTATAGTTGTCAAGTGGTGTCTGTGTCGTGGCAGAGGGTCTCCCTGGGCGAACAACCCTCACTGACAGACCCGCTCTGTTGAAACGTAACCATAGCAACAACTTTACAACTGCGCACCGTCGCAACTGACCCACATAGAAACGTGTTTCACGGAATCTGGCCTGAACGACAGAATTCCGAGAGAACAAACGAGTAGAGTTGAAAAACTGGAAATTCAACAAATACAGGCCTGGCCTTTGCGATCCATGCGTGAGAAATTAATAAGAGTGGCGTAAGAGCATGAGAGGATCAAATTACATTAGTGTCAAGCTCAATGCGTGTCCCTAAAGCCCAGCACTGGTATGGCACGTCAATAGTACCTCATACATATCCATGGAAGTTTACTTATTAACAGCCATTTATACAACATGCATCACAGACCATGTCGCAAGAGATCTTATAAGTCACATATAGATGAGAACCAAAGAGGTCAATATTCCTGCATGACTGGTGTAAAGGCAGCTCTTCCCTATAATGCTAACCGTTCTTCTGAGTGGATGGAGTCTCCCGATACCCCAATTATCACAGTACAATACGAGTCCCAACAATCCTCTGTCGATACTGGGGGAGACTTTGTTCCTTCCAAACACTGGGACGTAGCAGGTTGGTGTGAACTGGTAAACATGAGCAAACACCCAGTTCACTGTTACAGCTAATGGGAATAGCTAGCTTCGTTGGTTACACACCTATTTCTACCCGCTTTTTCCACGGGAAATGACTTTAACGTTTTAGATGACCGACGCCTACATATCCAACATGAGGTCATCGAGCATCTATCTGCCCGCGTCCGTTTGTTCGGCTAGCTAAACTGTGTATTGTGCTTCATACAAAGCTCGTCAAGTTTGACAGTCAATCGCAATGTCGCTGTGTAAGTAAGGTGCATTGGCCGTATCTGTGCGTTACTCTGTTCGATCGATCATACAAATAAAGTGGACAAGTACAACATGCCGAGTTACCCATCAGTTGACATCACACCTTACCGGTTGGTCGTGTTCGTCTACATATTTTGAAGAAGAGACGTCGGCACGTCAGAGTCAAACACGAATGTAGGAGAACTACTTCTGCTATATTTCAAAATAAAAGCCTGCGTTTTACACAGAAACTCAAACCTGCTGTGTTGAAAAAATGTAGACAGTACCAGGGGTGAAGCTCAGGATAGTTCAATCAGAGCATCTGGACATATGTTTAAAACAAAACATGAGTACGTTTCAACATTCATCTGAATGTCATCCCCAGCTCTCAGTCCAGCATGTGACCCACCCATCTTCCTTTTAAAGGGACAGAGATGTAAATTGGGGTGCTCACAAAGAAAGGGGCAAAACAATGGCAAAATGGAAGAAAATAAAATCCTATTTTCAGGTTCAGTATTCCAGGTAGTCAACAAGTAGCAGTGATGGTGGTGGAGGAAGATAGATACATTAAAGGTTAGATGGTGTTGCAAGTATGATATAAAAAAATAATCCAGGCATAGCTTGATGTAGGATTTCTGGCATATAATGTGATTCCCTGACTGCCAAGCAGTATTTACAAATGACTAAAGGACAAAGTACATACCAGACAAAATCCAGAGATTGATTCTGATGATTCCTGCATGAATAACGTGGTTTTATACTTTAATAATGATATATGGGGGTGGACATCCCCCAATGTTCTATGGTGCATTTTGGTTTAGTGGCCAGATTTATTCAACTTTAAAGTTGGCTTTTAATCAAAACATAACATTCATAAACAGTATGTAACAATGATGATAACAATAACTAATTTCTGATTACAAGAAGACCGACGACCAACCACCCTGGCTACTGAGCTATGGCACCCACCCATCTTTGGTGTCCATTATGCAATCACCATTGACTGGTGATTTTCAGTTTATAGTACGTTTTACAATCAAAGGCCTGAAACCATTTCAGACATGCTATGCTTAACTTCTGCTCATGAATGTCCTCCCCCTTGCCATCACACTTATAAACAGTTAACTTGATTTAAATACAAATGTGGAATACATTTCAAACACTACTATATGACCGAGTCACATAGCAGTCTAGGTATCAATATCACATTACCTCCGGAGCTGTGCTACACCATCGATATATACCGATAAAGACAATTCTGATTCGGACTCCGGTATGGGAAGAAAATATTGACATATTTATCCTATTTAACCTGACACGGGCTATAATGGCCTAATTCTACCACTGAGCCTATCCTTACCTCTACCATGTCATACAACAGAGCTAGACTACTGTGCATCTCCAGCTTTCTCCAGGACAACAGGTCCAGGAGGTACATCAGCCAGATCATTACTGATCCCTCTCCCTGGCTGACTCATATTTCCAATACTTGATTTCAGGGACATATCAGACGAAGAAATTAAAAACAAATGTTTCCAACTATTTCCAAAGTGGGAAATAGAACAGGTTCTGAGTTTTAACAACCTAATACGTTTCTTTGTCGAAGTAGTTTGTTTCTTTAAACTAAAATAAAGCAAACCTTATTTTGAAGGCAAGATAAAAACCTGGAAGTTTATATTCTGCATTATCCCACCAATTACATCGCTTAACTCTCACTTCCTGTTCTTGTTTCTCAAAATAAAGTCACATCGTGATTGTAATCAGAGCCGATGGAGATGAGGGATTCCTGAGGAATAACTGCGATCCTTTTATCACACTTACCATCCTGTAAAGTTCTCTCCCATGCAGTTAGAAGCTTCTCCTGTTCAGTTTCACATTGAAACTCATCGTAGCTGTGTAACAAAGTACCAGCATTGTAGGGCCTTGGTTATGTTTTGCTCCTTGTTTAGAAAAAAGGTTCACATTTGGCATGTTTAAAAAGAAAATCAATGTCAAGTCAGACGGAGAATGTCAAACCTGGAAAAGTCTCCACTTCTAACCTTTATTTGTTCATTCAGAGGCCCTGATCAAAAGGCAGCACTGATCCGAGCCTCCCTCCTAGCACCTCCTTCTCGGTAAACCTTAAAACCTCCCTCATGACTACGTGGAGGTCTATGTGAGGTGTGTGTGTGTGTGTCCATGGGAGAGGAGATGACGACAACTTGTTGGACAGTCCCAGACTGTTGGTGGTTAGTGGTTATCACAAATACTTGTGCTAAGCAAGCAATGGGAGTTTCTGTGAAGATGTTCACACGGTGGCTGTTGAGATGCATGGCAGACAAAATGCAAGTCTTAAGGAGTACCTTCATTGCAGCAGCAGTCCACGATGTTTAAAACCACTCATGGTGTGCAAACAAAGTTTGCACATTCTGGCTTCAGTCCCCGTGTCTGCGTGGGTTTCATCTGGGTGCTCTGGTGTCTTCCCACCATCCAAAAACACAAAGAAAACATGCAGGTTAGGGTTGATACTCCCATCTGTAACCAAGGCAATAGGAGAAAGAACTGGAGATGGTCCCTGGGCACTACAGCCACTCACTTGCCTCTATAGAATGAGGATGGGTTGAACACAGAGGATAGATTCCATTGTATGCACGTACAATGAAAGATGATTTATTTTTTTATTCACGAGCAAGTTAAAGATTTCTCTTCATCACAGAAAGCTGAATCAGTTCATCTGGAGACATCTATTGAGAGAAACATTTCATCACTCATACAGGTGACATCCTCAGTCTAAACGGGTTGCAGGTATCCTCACCTTTATAAACTACACTTGGATAATGATCAAAACCAACAATGGTTTAATATGCAAACCGACGTGACTATCAACTATGCTAATTTGCAAATGAGACCATCGGTGGGCTCGGTCGTTATGTAATTATTATGTATAAGGGTGGGGATGCCTACAGTCAGCTTAGACTGAGGAGGTCACTTGTGTGAATGATGAAACATTTGTGCTATTTCATGTTGTGCTGAGATGAACTGATTTCAGCTTTATGTCCTCCCAGTAACGGCACTATTGACCATGCATAAAGACAATTCCCTGGAATGCATTTCCTATGGCTGTTCAGTGATGAGATTCATGGTTGACTCATAGGTTTGCAAGGGAAAAGTAGATTTGACACATCCAGTGACAAAAGAGGTGAACCAGTTCACCTGTACACAACGTTTATTGAGTGAATTATGGCTTTTCCAGTCCAACCATTTAGCCTTAGCTCCTGATTCAGTGTGTCTGTGCCTCTCATTTAGTCATGTATAATCTACCAGGTCCTCTCATTGTACAGTGAGCTCCTCGGGGCATCTCTCTTGAGTGTTGGATAGCAACAATGCAGCAGATCACACTTTAGGCTACTGTTAATCATACCATCATTCCCCTTCAAAGCCCCATTAATACTGGATTCCCTCTCCTCACCAGGTCAGGAAATGCTCCCTCTCTCATTGAGATCATGCGGGTATGAAAAGCTGCTTCAAAATATATTAAATAGATGTTTTGACGCCTCTCCTCTTCTCTTTCCCTGCTCATCTGTTGTCCCTGCTTGGCGTGAAACGCTGCCTTGTTCTGCACGGCCCTGCTTCTTCCCGTTAGGGATGTTCCTTGGCTACCTTGCTTCTTTTATACGACGGGAGGATCAGCAATGATATCTGCCAAAGCTTGTCAATGCACCATTCAAGCCATATTCATTTGGTCCTAAAACCTTTAATATCCCCTATCTGTAGACCAGGGCTTGTATTGTACGAGGCCCATAATGTCCAATGAGGAGGTGCCCCTTAACTTTTGTAGATTGTCCCCTTCAGGCGGTTTTCCCGTAACAGTGACAAATCTGGATTGACTTTTCTTTATCTTATCTTTGGATTATCACTCGATGTTCAGTCAGAGAGCTGTCCCAGCATGTTAGTAACAGGGAACATCAAAACAATGTTTGAAAACACTGCTAAACTCTGGTATCTTCTATTGAAAGCTTGAGCCTGCATACTGGCTTCATTTCAACGTGTTCAGTCATACGATATATGTCCATTGCCTTTAAAAAAAAGGAACAGTAGATAGAAGGAGAATACATTTGAAAGGAAAACTGAGATGTTTATTTAACATGTATTGAGATTACAAAGTCATGGTCGTAGGGTTGATGTACTCCATTGCTTTGTAGCTGTGCTGTTCACCCTTTGTGCTGCGGGCACATGGATGTACTGACATTCTGTTACAGCTGACCAGGTGTTCTGTGGAAAACAATTCATATTCTATTTGAAACTGATTATTTATGTATAAAAAGGAAAAAAAAATCATATTCTTTATTAACAAAAATAAGCCCTTGCATTGGGATTTCAAGTTGTACACTAAGCCTCCATGTCATTTTGGATAGTGGAGTGCCCTGGCTTTGTTTTGCTTTTTCAGTATAAAGTGTGCTGTGGCATAGAAAAGGTCAGGAAACGCTGTCTTATCGTGATGGAGTTAAATAGTGATTTGCTCCGAAATCACAGGATTCTTAACTACACTGAAACATTTTCCAAAAGTCGGACATGTGATCTTTTTGACACGACCTTTTTTTTCCCCAAAAGATCAAAATTCGACACATGAAACAACTAGGTGTGAAGTACCCCATGTGTCTATATGCTATCACATCATTGAATTTCTTCTTGACTCCTCAAAGCTCAACGACAGGGTGACGGTTCCACTTCCAAAGCTGACCCTCGGCTTATGAATTCTCTGCTGTCCCCCGGTCGGCTCACGGTCATTGCCATTGGTCCTGAGGCTGACGGATGAGGTGGGAGATGAGGTTGAGGATCCCCCGGAGCTGATGGAGCGTTTTCTTGAAATAGTGCTATGTTTAAGGGTTGCTTTAGCGGCCACTTTAAATGCATGGGCTGCAGTGCTGCACCGGACTTCCTCGGTGGTGTTCCGGGATGGTTTGAACAGAATGATGTAGACCTTGTTGAAGAAGATACAGGCCAGCAGTCCAAAGCTGGATGCCAGGATGGCGATGACCTCCACAGCGGACACAAACTTGCCGTAGGTACTGAAATAAGCAGGGATGAATGAGATCCACACAATGAAGAAAATGAGCATGCTGAAGGTTATGAACTTGGCCTCCGTGAAGTTTTCCGGTAGTTTGCGTGATTTGAATGCAAAGAAGAAACATATGGCTGCCAGCAGGCAGGTATAGCCAATCAAAAAGCCCAGAGCCATTACTGAACCTTCATTGCAGGTGATAAAGATGATGTCATCAATGTCATGGTTCCTGTAGCTGGCTGGAGGGGCATTATAAAGCCAAACCACACATATCATCACTTGGACAAATGTGCACAGAAACACCAACAGGAACTGCAGGTTTAACCCCCACCATTTCCGATGAACACTGGTGGGTATCTTGGCTTCAAATACCAAAAGCACTCGGTTGGTTTTCACGAGGATGCAGGAGATACAGAGAACAAAACTGATCCCAAAGGCCGGCTGGCGTAAGCGGCACGTCCAGTCTCGCGGCTCACCGATGAAGACGAGAGAGCTGGAGAAGCAGCAGATGAGAGAGAACAGGAGGAGGTAGGAAAGTTCTCTGTTTGTGGCCTTGACTATCGGGGTGTTACGGAATCGGACGAACACACCCATCACGAAGGCTGTCAAGACCACTCCCAGCACTGCAAAGATGGCCAGGGCTATCCCAAACGGCTCTGTCCAGGAGAGAAACTCGATCTCTTTCAGGAAACAGAAGGTGTGATTCCCATTTGACCAGGAGTTATTTGGGCACTTGGTACAAACACTGGCATCTGTATGAACGAGAGGACAGGAGTATCGACAGAACCACGTTAGTCACATCGCGTCACCGTTCAAATCCGAGAGGCGTGGGCTGTTTGTTTTCCAATACCTTTATGGTTGCTGTATTCTCCATCCGAGCATTCGGTGCATTCAAAACAGCACGTGGGCATGCTGTCTATGATCCCCTTTCGGGTGCCAGGGTCACAGTCCTCACTGCAGTTGGAAAACGGCACCTACAGCCAAGGAAGGAACCAAAGGAGAGCCATCTTATTCAGACATGGTATTCTCACAATGACATTTCTCCTCTGCATCTAACTCGTCCTGTTGTCCAGGAGTGATGGGCAGTTGCGGTGCCCATGGAGCAGTTAGGGGGGGTCAATGTTTTGCTCAAGGGCACTTCAACACACTTTCTGAAGGAGTCTGGGATCGAACCAACGACCTTCCAAATACTAGATGACCTAAAAAAAACACAATTGTATTACTGATGTAAGTGATTCATGCCGTGTCTGGGAGATATCTCCTTAGGGATGCACAATGAGTAGCGCGTCGGGTAAAAAAAGCAGCCACTGCTTACCGCGACAGTTTAGTGACGTCACAAAACCGAGGAGGTTCCTCTCCAAGCACATTTGGGTGACATACCTCCGAACTGTACCCGTTCCATAGGATCTTTGTCTTGTCGATGAACAGCTTGGCTCCTTTCTTGGCGTGAATGTTGTAGTAGCCGACTTCCTCAAACACCACGGATGCATCTTCAGCAGCCCTGTGCCAGTTCATGATGACGTAGTTCCCCACCAAGTCCGCACTCTCACCGAAATCCACCTTCTCCGCCATGCTGTTGCTGTGGTTCAGATGTCTCAGTTGCTTCAACACCTGCGAAACAAGAGAAACACACTTCTAGCCCCGTCACGGATCGACCGAATCACCCATCGAACGTTTTTAATTCGCTTTGTGTTCGTGTGGCTGGACATGAAAAAGGCGAAACCTGATTCGGTTTCTAAGATGTACCTGCCAGGCTTCCACTCTCTTGAGATCGGCACAGGACTTGTTGGAGAAAAGACCGTATCCGGGCTTGCATGTGAGTATGTCCTGCAGTGCCTGTGCGATGGAATAAACCGCCACGTAAACATTGTAGGAGATACGAAGGTGTGTGTAGTCCAAATAGGGGGTCTCAACACTCTTGATGTCTTCCTCTCCGGTGCACAGGGGTCTGGAGCTGGTGCTGCCGTTCTCACTGTCCTGGAGTCGCAGGCTATCCTCCAGATAGCAGTTGAAGGTTTCCTCCCAAAACTCTTTGACGAATTCGTTTTGACTGTATTTCTTCGGATGCACTTGTTGCAAGAACTCCTTGAATCCAGGTATGCGGCCGGCCCTTAAAGTGAAGCCGATAGTCCCGGCCATGACATCCAGATATTCTGGCTTGGCAATGAGGGAAGAGCTTGCCCAAGCTTCACTGGCTAGCCAGATACGGTCTGTGATGTTTCTCCGAGCCATTTCTATGATTAAAGGCTCAACGTCGGGGCCGCTGGCGAAAACAACAATCACTTTGGCCGTTGAGTTTTCAATTCGGTCAGCCAAGGCTTGGATTTCATGATCCTCGTAATACTGGGAAATGAACTCGTTTAGATGGATGCAGATGTCTCGCTCCTCCATCTCTTTCTCAAACTTCTCGATTCCAGGACGCCCATACTCGTCATCAGAGGCCACTGCGATGACCCAGTTCCACTGGAAATGTTCAATGACGTCCGCCATGGCTGTGGCCTGGTGCTCATCTGTGGGGATGGTCCTCATGAAGGACTTGTACTGGTTCTTGTTACTCAGCAGGCGGCTGGAGGAGGCGTAGCTGATCTAAAACAGGAAGGAACTTTGGTCATCGGACATGTGTGCGTGGCCTGCGCAGAGTTTTACCATCGCATTCTGCTGTGGATCAGATGAGCGAACAATCACCAAACATTTGCAGGCCGTTGAACTAAAATGACGGCCATGTTAACTAAGGGAAAATGAGAAGAGCGCGTTGGGGCTCGTACTTGTTTGACTTTGTCTCCGCAGCATTTCTATAAAGTTTTCAGCTAAGTCGGCCGCCGCAGTCGAGTGTAGATGCGG
>OMLC01104974.1:0-11969 GCA_900302585.1 Regalecus glesne
CTTGTTCCCTACCCCTCTGTCACGCTCATAATCCAGCTCGTCAGTCAAACACGGATGCTGATTACGGGCACAAGCCAATGCTATCTGCCTTTCCATTATACAGCCATGACAAAAGGAACCATTTACTGCTCGCAATTCAGCACTGGGGAGTTTTGGCTAGCTGATAATAGAGACTTAACCTGTATTGACTTACTCCTTTGCATAATCCTTAAACTACGGCTAAAGAGTAACTTCCAGTTGCGAGCATGTGATAATCACAAGGGCAATAGCACAGAGGTAAACAGGTGAGTGACACGGACAGTAATCCTTACTAAAGAGGCGTGTGCTCAGGCCGGAGGGGGAGGAGAGGAAAAAGACTTTGCGAGGGGTGTGTGGGTGGGAGGGGTGTTTGAATTCCCCTCCAGTCGTGAAGTGTGAGAGTGAGGAAGTTTGGACGTTAAGCAGGTTATGATAGGAGATGTAGTGACCGGCGTGTCCAGAGAAGGACCAGATACCAGCTGTTTGGGAGCGTGATAGATTGAGGCCCACAAGGGAGGATAGGACGCTCACAATCTCAGACTTTACTATCACTCCAACACCACCTATGACACATACGCACTCCCCCACATATCCACAGCTCTTCCACAGCCCTTCACCCACACCATAACTACGTCATAGGAGGGAGGAAGAAGTGTCGAAGAATGAAGCCCTTTTCCTTACACTAGCTCAGGAGGGAGGGGGATGAATTAGTAATTGGGGCAGGTTGAAGTGTCCCTGAGCAAGATACTGAACCCCCTAACTGGTCCCCGGGCTCTGCGACTGCTTTTGGGTTGGCATAGCTCAGGAGGTATGGCGGTTGTTTAGGAATCAGAGGATTGATGCTTCGACCCATGGGGTCTGATGAAAGTGTGTTGAAGTGTCCTTGAGCAAGAAACCCAACCCCCAACTGCTCCCTGGGTGCTGTAACTGCTCACTGTTCCCATACAGTAGGATGAGTTAAATGCAGAGAACACATTTCCTTGTATGCACATACAACGACAAATAAATGAAGCTTTTCTTCTTCTTCTTCTTCTTTTTCTTCTTCTCATGCTTCTTCCTACAAAAGAGCAAAAGCAGAAGGCTCTCCATTTCAGGTATCCCCGGCATGTCTAGCCCTCAAACACACGGAGAGAAACAAGATTAAACAAAGACATCAACAAAAGGAGCAATTATGAAGAAGTGTTGATGTTATGTTGCCTTACACAGCCAGACTGCCCTCCTCCTTTTCTCTGGTTTCCATTGTCAAGCAGGGAAATGCATGGTGTCTGTTTGTTTTCATCTAGTTACGACCATGCCAGCACAGAAGACGGGTCTCTGTGAGGCCATCTTTGAAATGGAATGGCAGCATCCATGCTTTCAACCGCAGTTTAGATCAGCTTGCAAATGGCTGTGTTGATGCGTGTGGTCCTGTGTGTGTACATTCTCAAGTATCTGATTACCTTTGTAACCACAGAAGAGGCTCGGGTTAGACGCAGTTTTGGGTGTCCTGAAGAGATTGAGGCAACTGAAGGCTACCACGCACCATCACTTGTGCTGAAGTATGAGAAACTCCTATTCCACCACAGCTGTAAAAGTTGCAGGTACATAAATAAATAGTAGGAAAAATGATGAAGTCATGCCCTCCAAGCACTGGGGGAGATCAAAACACAACCCTTGGATGAGGAGCGAACGTGTTTTGAGATCTAATGTTTTAACCTTAACCAGCGCAGACACCACAAATCCCAAAGCGAATCTCCGATCCCACCGCATGGAGAAATCAGGGAGTCGGTGTAGCTTCAAGCTATTCTCATGCCGCCGGTTAGACTCGACGTCATCATCATCTGTTCATTACATTTGCCTCTCGGTGACTGCTCCTGAAAAGAGATAGCTGTCTCTGGGAGAGGGGCCATGTGGAGGGCATATTTAGATCCCCATGTCAGAGGGAGCGTCTGAACTTGGTTTTATTATGAGGCCAGCCGATTCAACATTTCCGAAAAATTGGGGCATGCAGGGAAGTCTTGCATTCGACTCGGTCTCTCCACCAAAACCGTCATCCACTTTGCCTAGACCACACATCCTTTATTATCAGCATATCTGGAGCAGGCTTGTTTATACAGTCTCTCTGTCACACAACCGCACATCCACCACCTCAGACGGAGATAGAGTTCAACTTGACTTGACTTCTAAAACCTCCAGAGTTCATTTAGGTCTTGCATCAGAGATGGGTTTCAATTACTCAGCGGGCTTTATAAACAACACTGATCACATTTGTTCAGCTAAACATCCTGGAAATGTGTTTTTCTTTCCCTCAGCAAGGTCAACTTTCACACGGCTGTCGAACACGAGACTTTCAAGTCGTCTTTCAAACCAATTTTGTGCATGTGGTCACAGTGGGTCTGCCCGCTGGGTAGGGGCACAAGGCTGCGGAGAGCTTCAGCTGCCACGATAAAACAAAACAACCCTGCAGCTGGTTGGGTGGCAGCCCCGGCTATTAGAGGGCTGATAAATCTCTGCCTGGCCCGGGCTGTTGTGCTCACGCAAACAGGTGGCGAACGAGGCCACAGTGAGATCACTTAGCAGAAGTCCTCCCATCTTTGAGTCAGTGGTCTTATTCAAGTACCACAGCTCCAGCTGGAGCATGTGTTGAATGTGTTAAGTCACCCACCCTTAAGGGCAAGGGACCACCACTGGCACTAATTGATCCATTCAATATCAGACGTGAAATCAAGAGGAATATCGTGGGGGCTGCGGTGGTTTGCCGGTAGAGCGCGTGCCTCCATGTTGGGCGTAGCGAGTTAAATCCCGATGAAGGGTATCAAGAAAAGGACACCCGGACTTAATCCCCCGTGCTCGGTAAATCTGAGGCATACGATGTAAAGTGGTTTGAGTGGTCGCTAGACTAGAAAAGCGTTGTGTTGGAATAAGTCCATCTACCATTTATCTCAAATTGAACTGAAATAAGAGAAACATCCTCTACTTTGGAAAGAGAAGTGGTTGTCTTGGATCAGACTCACTCTGATTAATGGAGGCCAGAACATTTGACCTTTTTTATTATTATTATTATTTCATGTTTAACTTATTTGTGGACCAAAACACACACACAAGCATTTGGGACGTCCTACCTGTGGCAGAGCTCAACGGGCAGTGGTGCAACGCTGACAGATTTGTTACTGGACATTCAGATATTATCCCATTTGTGCAGACATGTGGAGGCCTCCTCATCCAGGAACTGAGTATATTACTGAAATTAAGGCATGTATCTAAAAGAGCTCATCAGTTATGGGGTTATTCTTTCAGGCTTTCAGGCTTTCTCTTATAGACTGCAGGGCCACCGGCACCAGTAGCACGGAGAGGGAGGAGGCTCTCTGCTGTTCTCCTTGCTAGTCTAGTAGAACATTGACGACGATAGAGCATCGCTCTGTTGTCAGGGGTGAAAAAGAGAAAAGTGGATGGATGTGTTGTGAGGAATGCGGATAGCGGAGATAACAAGCCTCCTCTGAATCCTCCATAGCCATCCAGCTCCTCCATCCAGCCTTGGCCCTCTATCACCCTGAGGATGTTTCATCTAGAGTACCTGTTTGTCTCCTCAGCCTCCCTGTCTCTCCTCTGGTAAACACACGTTGCTTGTCAACTTGCCAGGTTAAAGTTGGGAAACTCTCACAGTCTTTCTTACACTTTCTCACTTATTCTCTCTCTCTTTCTCTCTCTTATCCCCCTGTTCTCCCTCTTGGCCCATCTGATGCCCCCTCCCCATTTCTTCTTCACTCCTTTCCTTTCCAAATCCCTTAATCGGACTTGAGTCCATTAAAGGCACAGACGGGGCATTCGCTGATGGCAAAGGGCAACGAGTCAATGGAACAAGGGATGACAGCTCCAGCTGATGATGCTCTATCCAGCATGGCCTCAGCTCATTAAAACCAATGCTGACCTGGCATCTGGGATCATCACAGCAGCACCCATAATGAAATACATATCAAAGAAGCTCAAACTTCTCTTAGTGCTCTGGCACCATGGAGAGAGCCAATGACGTCTCCCATGTTAAAGCATTTCAGATACAAACGTTGCCCTTGTTAAGGCTGGAACGTACTCGATTTAAAGGCTGATTGCGTCCCTGCTTTTGCCACGACTGATTTTCAAGATTGTGGAAATCAAAATAGGACGTCCCCACAGAGTCAGCACACGTTATCTTTTTCTTCTGTGCGGTTTTAAGATTCAAATCGCTCGCCTCCCGATCGAGCCTTCTGCCCATCTGAGGCACCACGATGCTATACGGCAAGTTGATTTTAACAACTGGAATCTGGACAAGTCTGAGCTCATCGGCACGTGCGTCCATCTCTGTGACTGCAGTCGTAACAAGTGTGCGTGTCTACGACTCTGATCGGCAAAGCTCAGCAATTAGATGCATGATGCGGGATGTTTTCCCAGTTGACCGGGGCTTTAAAGGTCCTCAGTGTGTTCCTGACCCGAGTCCCGAACTGATCATAGAGATTGGCATTGAGGCCGATGAAGGCTTATTTTGATTGATCAGCATCTACTATACTCAGCAAGATCGAATTCCTATCCTTGATCTGTTTTAACACCACTCTTTCTACACCTGTTGTCTTACTGGTGTTGTAAACACTCGACGGCACTCCACTGAGGGTTCATGGACTGAAACACACAAGTGGCAGTAGTGAGGCACGCATTTAAGAAGTCAACAAAGCTGAACAGGTTAAATGCCTGCAGTATGGTGTGTTTTATATATATATATAGATATAGATAGATAGATAGATAGTCAAAGTTAACATATAATCATAAGATCATGCGATCCTGTGATATTTGAGGGCAGCATAGCTCTGGAGGTGGGGCTGTCATCTAGTTCATAGGATTGGTGACTCGATTCCCGCCCCCTGCAGAAAGACCCTGACCCCCTCACTGCTCCCCGTCGGCTGTAGCTGCCCCCTGCTCCTATACAACAGGATGGGTTAGATGCTGAGTGCACATTCCATTGTATGTATGTACAATGACAAATAAATAACCCTGCTTTTCTTAAAAGTCACATCAGGACTTGGTAATGACAGATCGTCAACATAAAAAAAAACTTGGAGCAGAAGCAAAATGAAAACCTTGATCGGAAACCCCCTAGTCACTGTAATTTCTGCCGGAGAAGAATATTCAATTATGAGTCATGGCATTCTTGCTTAGAAATTACAGGGTCTATAGGGGGAGCATCTCTGGATATTCCATTAATAGCCATCTTGGGTTGCAACACAGTTGGAGGGAGCTCTTTCGGCATGCCGTCCACCCCGCCCCACACCAACGACTCACACAGGAGTGCATTCCTCTTGCCCAAGCCTTGGATTGGTTGGTGCAGACCTCACCCTGTTTAAAAGCCTTGATTCATCCACTGTGCCCTTCTGCAGATCAGGTGGGGGTTGCTCACAGAGGGAAATGTGGGTGCTTATGAGCATAGTTGTGAGCTGTTAGGTGCGTATGTGGTCCTTGGTGTTTCCATGTTATTGCAGCGTCAGACTTGTCTATCAGGGACATCCCTCACTGCTCTTCTGATGAGCCTTGAGCGGTGATGCTGACTTCCATTTCACCCCTGTTACTTTGCTCACTTCTTCTCCTCTTCCTCAGTTTTACAGCTCAGAGTTTCTCTCTGTCCTCTCTTTAAGTTATTTGACATCAGACTTTTCCTC
Source organism: Regalecus glesne (assembly GCA_900302585.1). Taxonomy (NCBI): domain Eukaryota; kingdom Metazoa; phylum Chordata; class Actinopteri; order Lampriformes; family Regalecidae; genus Regalecus; species Regalecus glesne. Next base: position 5,679 of record OMLC01104974.1, read on the forward strand.
CTAACCCTGTGTCCTTGCCATATGTGCGTGTAAAATTTGACCATGTTCCTCGGTGTAGAACCCCACCGAGGCTCAGGGCAGCTTCATTTGAAGCATCTTTAATGTGTAAAAGCATTGTGGCAGCAGAGCTTATGTGACCTTCTCCTCCTGCCAGCCTTGTCCAATCCCACTGACAAGTCTTGGGTCTGTATTAACCCTGACTTCTCTAGCCCATTACCCCAGCCTTCTCATCTCTCCTCTTTTCTATGGGGTGCCATGGCTCAGTAGGTAGATCAGGTTGTCTGGTAGTAATCAGAAGGTCTCTAGTTTGATTTCTGGCTTCTTCAGAAAGTCTGTTGAAGTGTGCTTGAACATTGAGCGAGACACTGAACCCTTAACTGCTCCCCCGGTGCTGCGGCTACCCACTCCTCCTATATAATAGGATGGTGTAAATGGAGCGGACGGTCTCTTTTTGGTGGAATACAATGATGAGATGAAGTGGACAGCACATCCACCGTCCTCCAGTGGTCCAGACTGACCTTGTGAAGTTGACTGTGTTCAGTTTGACCTCGCTAAGAATAGAACTTGCTTTAACGCTGAGCTCAGTGATATCCCTGAACTGACCCTCCCTCCGACAGTGAGAACTACAAACAAGGTGTAGCAGCTTCTGTCGCTCGTGTGCTGTCTGTCAGCAGTAAGCAGCTCCTGCCCTTGTAAGAATGGCATCCTCAGTCCACAGCTCACACAGGCAGTCTCATGTACTACAAGCTATACCAAACTGCAAGAGAATGTCGTTCTACTGTAGTTCTAATTGCAGATTAGCTGTCCAGCACAAGCATCTTGTGATCATCATCATGTTATAATTTACCATCCCTCTTGAGGAGGAGCCTTCTTGATGCTGCACCGGCGTTCATCCTGCCTCATCAACAATGTCAGCGGAGTGTGGGGAGTCTCTCCAGCCATGGTAAAGATGCCCATGACCTGACCCCATGGTCCACACTGATGAAATATTTTTTTTTTTTTATGGAGACAAGTCCCAGACTTCAGCTTGAATAGGAAGACTCCATCCAGACCAAGGGGACCTTGGACGAGTTCAGAATGAGATTCCTGAAGCTTTGAGTACAACTCTTCAGTTCAGTTTTGGGGGTGTGAGGGCAGAGAGGCTCTGGAAGGTTGATTGATTGAGCACGAGTTGACGAAAGTGAAGCGGAGAGAGACAAAGTGAGAGATAGAAGGAAAGCGAGAGGGGGTGGGCGTTTTAAAGAGAGAATTTGAAGACAAACGGTCTAATCCCGATCCTCTTATCAGTGAAGCCCTGAGGGAGACTGTGTGGATCTTGACCCTCTGGGGCTCCTCCTGGAGAAGGCCTTTTGTATTCCCCTGTCAGATGGGACATCAAAGGCCAAGCAGGGAGTGGCGGCTCTCCTGCCTTTCATTACCCAGAGCTTTGTGCTAATCTGTAAGGGGCACACGGAGCTAACCCCTCCGTCCCCCACAGTCCGTCCCCGGCTCCACCTTCCGCCGTGGGACTAAACGCTATGTAATCTGTGTATGAAGGAGGCTTAATCCTAAGAAGCAAGGTCACATACCCCCGTGCTACTACCTGAAGCCCATATCAGTTCCCAAGATTGTTAATTTGTTAATCAGAGAGAAGCCGGAGCGAAGGCCATAGGGAAGCAATGGGGGAAGGGGTCCTACAGGGGGGGATTGTCACTCCATCTCACACAGACGTGAGGGCACACTTATGGACAGGCAGAGGTCAACAGAGCATACACATCTAGCTAGCATGGGCAGGTGCAAGACAGAAGAGTAAACATGCAGCCAGGAAATTGGCCAAAAAGAGCTGACAGTAAAATTGACTTGACAGAGGTCCTTGGAGGATTGAAACTTTAGAATAACAGGAGGTAGACTGCCTCAATGTTCTCTATATACGCTCAAAGACCAGGGGGGGGCGCAGTAGTTTAGCGGTCGGGCATACTTTGGGATCTGACAAAACCGATGTTGCAGGTTTGAACCCTACATAGGTCATCAGGAAGGGCATCCAGCCTTAATCCCCTATGCTCCTAAGTCTGTGTCCACCCCCACAATGTGGGGACCAATCCAATGGTGACGCATCAAATGGACCTCAGACAGCCTCAGTCTTCTGTAGGTGCACTAACAGACAGGGTCATGATAAAATGTCATGCGTTGATGGTTTGATGGAATCGAACACAAATGCCGAGTACGAATCAGGTTAATGTCAAATAGATCAACTAGGATGTAGCTATTGATCTGTAAAGTCAACTACTTTAAAGAGACACAACCACAACTTTCAACATTAAGGTATTTTGTGGATCGTAAGTCACAATAAAGTATAGAATTCGAAAAACAATGCCTTGTTGCATTAAAAAACCCACATGTAATTTGCTTTGGAGCTTAAGCCACATTTATTTATTTTTTAAACGGTACAGTATTTTCTATTAATTCGCGACGTTAAACAGTGCCATCTAGCGGCCGTAGCTGACACGTAGTGTATTTGACAAAATTCTATTGTGTAAATAGCTGTGGAATACAAGTCGCAGGACCAGCCAGGCGAGTAAGAACATAAGGACTCTTTGTTTGCAGAAGTCTCAATTGTGCTCAACTTCCACAGTGTTTCAGAGACACAGAAGACTGCTCAGAATTATGGTTGCAAATGAAGTGTTATCCCTACAACACGTACATAGAGATGCCGTTAGTATTTACGATCATTTACCTTTTAAGATATGTTAAACCTACAAGGAGACAAAACCCAGTCAAAATAAATACCAAACTTTCCGATTAGATGTCAAACTTTGGCATGCCGGGGATCCTTTATAGCCTGCTGTGCATGTCAAATTAATTTTTAACGAAACTGCTCTTCTTTATTTCACACAGAAGTTATAGCGAGTTACTCAAAGTTAAAGAATAACTTGTCATCGACAGGTTCAGGGGTTCCTTTAAAGAAAACGTAGCCTGAATTTTCTCTGCTTGTGTACATTCAGATGAAGGGTTTTAGTGCCATGAAAAGCAGCACCTCCAGCATCTTGCTGATTTGTTAATGTTACGTGTTGCCTTGAGGCTTTGGTTGGATAAGAAAGGAAACCTCCAGAAGTCCAGAGACAGGCTCTATTTTATTTTTCTTCCTACAGCACTTAAAACTTCCTTAAAGACATGTTTGTCTGTGATCTTCCTCTGCTAAGTTTAGTTAGGAAAAGTCTTCAGTTTTGCGTTTGGAAAAGGGAGATGATCACCCTTCGACTCTTTTCCTCCAGGCAAACAAGATCATATTCATTTAAGAGGGGAATAGAAGAACACGTTTTGAAATAAAAAAGACGTCGCAGAGTCCTCGATTCTACTGGAAAGAGTCTCGACACCAGCTCCAATATATTCACTGTCAGTAGCATAAAAGACGATTTGGCAAGGGCCTCGGGAACAGATGATGTTCTGAAATGTCTTTGGCATCAAAGTGTGGTGTGTTGGTGTGAACTCCACTCTCTGCCCCGACCATCTCTCCCAGGCCCGGGCTCAGTAGTTCAACTCGGAGCCTGGGAATCCATGGAAGATAAAGATCAATGTGAGGGGTTGGAAACAAGCTATCTAACCCCCACTGCTTACCCCCCCCACCACCACCACCACCACTGCCACATGCTGCTTTCCTTCTCTTTTTCCTCTGTTTTTTTTTCCCCTTCCCTCTCCTCTCTCCAAGTCTTAATTCATCTTCTTATAACCACCAGTAATTACACAAGCTCCTCAGCCTTCCCGCCAGAAGCAGCTGTTTACATTGGGCCACTCGCCTCTGGCTGTTGTGGCCGGCCTCTCATCCCCCATTGAGCCCAGCAGGGGCAGCCGCACAGTCACCAAAATGCAAACCCAGCGCCCACCAGGCCCGCTCATCCGGACTCACTCTCAGCCACTGTTGCTCCTCCTCCAACCCCGCTGAGCGCCATCCGTCATGATCTTAGCAAAACCCTTTCGCAGTGGTTCCCTACTACAGTTAGATTGTGTAGCCCAGCTAAAGGAAAGCAGTTTTAGCCACTGAGGGCTTTTGGTGTATGAAGAGGCAGACCTCACAACCAGCAGTTGCCCCAACACACTGTGTTTTCCCTCAGTGTTTTCTGAGCCTGAGGGTTGAGATGGAATGAAAGAGTGTGTTCCCCTTGACCACCATTGCATTCAGAAGACGTTATATGCTGGTGGCATTTGGCCCTGCGGAATCCATTTTATTCTAGGATTTACCAAATGGAGTTTTAATTTTTGGTCCTTGTCGTAGAATTTGTTCTACCTTCCATTTTGACTGGAATAATGTTTACGTGATCAACTACAATTGTTTAAAAAGGAGTAAAGTGGCTGTTTTCTACGTTTGTTGGTGCAGTCCTCATTTGGACAGTATTCTTCCCTCCATCCCCATACAACCAACCCATGTGCATATACTGATGTGCACACTGTGATGCCCTCAGTCACGCGCACAAAGACACAAAAGCACGACAGAGGTCCTGGGAGGCAGATGAAACGCTGCTCTAAGAACGACTTACCTGAACTTCTGAATACGTTCATAAATTCTTAATTTTCCCTCCAAATCTCACCTCCATCATACTTTTGTTACTATCTGAAATCCATATTCTGGTCCATATTCTGTGATTCCATCTTTTTGAAACTTTGAAATCATGGTGCTCTAAGCTACAGAGCCCACACAGAATTCCTCTGGTCAGACTGATGATGCGATATGTTGGGTGGAGCCAGGGGACTTCTACTTGCTGCCCGCCTGTCTGCCTGCCTACCTTTCCATGGCCCTCGGACACAGATGCTTCCTGCCCGCCAGGCGGAAAAACTGTCTGTGCCCACTGTGGGGCAAGTCGACCGTAGGCATTACCTCGACGCTTCCCCCACTAAGCCCAGTGAGATGAGCTAGGAGGCTCTATTTCTCCTCTCCTGTCCTTTTGCCCTCCCTCCTGCTCTGTGTTGTAAAGGGTAATGAAGATGCATTTATTACCAGCGTCTAAACAGAAATAAATGTTAAATGGGCTCACTGCTCTGTTTTTCCCCTCACTCTGCTGAGGGTCGTGCTGCCATGGCAAGCTAATTTCATACATGAATGCCTCATTCAGCCTGTCACTGCGGTGTGTGTGTGTGTGTGTGTGTGTGTGTGTGTGTGTCTGTGTGTGTCTGTGTGTGTGTGTGTGTGTGTGTGTGTGTGTCTGTGTGTGTGTGTGTGCTACTTTTACTTTTGTCTGTTTCTATCTTTGTAAAACGCTCACAGCTCGAGGACAGCGGAGGACTGCCAACATGACCGGCCCTGGGCTGGAGTCACAGGAAGCCTTTCAGACAGTGATGAGTTCATCGTTTTACGTTGGTTTTTTTTGCAGCTCTACTGCACCTGATTGGTTCCTTTTTGGTCACCTGGTATTTGCTCCGCCCTACTTCAACCCTGTCTTTATCTGGCTCCTTGATGTGCAGCTGACCTTCCCTCCAGAGTCCCTCTCTAGAACCTCTCTCGAACCTGCCATGAGCTCGAAACTCATCTCTCTGAGAAACATCCTCTCATACCTCTCACTTCTACTCCCACCTGATCTGGGGGGAAATGACCCCCCTTCCTTTTGCTGGGGTCTTGTCTTGTCACTGTGCACGTCTTCAACCATCCATCCATCCATCCATCCATCCATCGTCCAACGCTCATGTGAAGTCGGGTTACGGAGTCACACTGGAGCCTATCCCAGCGGGGAGACACCCTGGACCGGTCTCCGTTCCATCACAGGCCTTGAGCAGTCAGGGGTTCAGTGTCTTGCTCAAGGACGCTTCAACACACTCTCTGCAGGGCTTCAGGATCAAGCCACCAATCCTCCGATGACTAGATGACTGCCCCACCTCCTGAGCTACGCCGCCCCAGCACGTCCTCATTATGGATTTCTCTTCTCTGGAAGCTGTGGCGTGAGCAGCTGTCATCAACATAACAACTGCTTACTCGTAATATTGAAAATATCATAAGCCTAATTTGCTGCTCCACTAGCCCTAAATTTCCCAGGATAGGACTGTTATCTAAAAAGACTAAATGGCCCAGTGGAGAGGGGAATTCAAACCCGAAACCCCCTTCTGATGCCTCTGATACCTGGCGTGTTTTGACTGGTATGTTTTTTACTATCGCCACGGTGGCCATGCAACAAACGGGGGGGGATGCTCCAAAACAAACACATTCACCCAGAGGTTCAGGCATTTTATGTCCACCATGGCTATTCCATGAATGTATTTGCATGCAGAAGGGGCAAGGGGGCAGGGGGTAGGAGGACACACGCTACACAGCTTGCAGAAAGGGGGGGG
>OMLC01104983.1:2671-13537 GCA_900302585.1 Regalecus glesne
CCCCCCCCCCCCGATTAGAAAAAGTCGTGACATTATGTTAAATTCAAATCCAAACTGAAAACAGTGATTAGAAAAATTATCATTTGATCATTGAAGGAAAATCATTTTTTACGTATCCATTTATTTTCCAATTTATAGTTATCGCCTTATATGAATGTGCATGTATGCACACTTGTTATTATCAATCTTTATTTTATCTTCCTGTCTCTGCAGTGGAGTCTCCCAGCCTGAGAGTTTCACATGGTTGTAGTTGTTCCACCGGGGCGACGATAAACCTCGTGAATCGTGATTCTTTGAGCTGTATTCCATTGAAAACCATACAACAGCACATCGTGCATGCTGTTATGCCTCACGGACTTTATGGCCTTTTGAAAATAAACCTTTTTTCTACCAATGCCGGTCCTTTTCACAACAGAGGCACATTTTCCATTTAGGATAAGCTGGGGCTACAGACAGGCCAGGCCAGCACTGCACCCTCTTCTTCTTAAGCCATGCATTTGTAATGTGCGCAGAATGACGTTTTCCATTGTCTTGTTGAAATATGCATAAGGGTCCCTGAAATAGAGGTTGTCTTGAAGGCAGCATATGTTGCTCCTAAAATCTCCATGTACTTTTCAGGACTGATGGTGCAACACAGAAGTGTAAGTTACCTTTCCCGAGGGCCCTGACACAACCCCATGCCACGATAAGACCCCGGGTTTGGGACTTGTTGCTGGTAACAGACTGGATGTTGTTGTTTTTCTCCTTCGGCCTGGAGCCATCCATTTCTTCCATAATAATAATGATAATAATAATAATATTTTTATTTTTTTATCAATAACAGTTTTTTTCCAATAGTTCCACATGGGGAAATTTAATCATCCTGTTGTCTAGGAGCAGTGAGCAGCCAGCACTCGGTGCTCCGGGAGCAGTGAGGGGTTCAGTGACTGGTATTTGTGGATGTAGCCATGTATTTTCATGCTTGACTATCGTTCGCCAAAGTAATTCGGGGTCCACATGGTTTTATCTCCTAGAGTTGATTGACGGTTGTTGGCCTGGTGCCATCTGGGGGATCAGAGAACACGGTTACTTAGCTTAGGCTTGTGCCCTGGTCCAGATTCCTTAAGTCTTAGAATTATATTTTCCACTGTAGAGGGGGAAACATCCAAGTCCCATCCTGTCTTTGAGGTTTAAATTAAGAAAAAAAAGATTCAATAATTTACTCACGCATTTGTCAGCAGACTAGTAATACGTGGCCCTTCTTTGACCCCCCCCAAAAGACCTGGGCCTTTTCCTGAATGCTGCTTTCCCACTTAATCATGATTTCAGCCATTGAAACCACTGGTTTCACAACGCACACTGATTTATTTATTTGAATCTTGAATTTGACTTCATTATTAGCCCTAATTTGCCCTGTCCCAACTCCTTTTGGAATGTGTTGCAGGAGGGTGTCTGGCGTCTCCCTTGGAGACGGGTGAGAACTTCAGTCATCCGCGAGGAACTCCGAGTAGAGCTCCGAATAGAACTCCCTCCTCTAGAAAGGAGCCAGTTGAGGTGCTTTGGGCATCTAGTAAGGATCCCACATTTTCCCCTCCCTAGTGAGGTGTCCTAGCCATGCCCAGCTGGGAGGAGGCCACGGCGTAGACCGAGGACCAGGTGGAGGAATTATGTCTCAAAGCTGGCCTGGGATCCTCAGGGGCCCCCCAGGCAGAGCAGCTTTCTGCGGACAAGGGAAAAAGGGAAGTCACCGCCCCCACGACCAGAAAGGGAAGTATGCCCATGATTCTGTCGTCCCACATTAACAGTCAGATGATGGCTCATGTTATTTTTCACATGTCTCTGGACCGGTAATGCTGGACCCCCCCTTCCTCCTCCTCCTCCTCCAGTAACGGTCATGATTTCATGATTTTGACATCTTTTACCCTCAGCCCAAAAGTCTTTTATTTCCCTTGCTCTGGCAATTCATATCAATCACCAACCTGATAAGATGGCAAGTGAAACCCGGAGTGCTTATTCACCCACCACCCCTCTTCCCTTGGAACCGTCAGCAAAGCGTCTGCATCAGCAGTCAGGCGTGTTCCGCTGTGTTGGTTGGCGTCACACACGAGTGTTCAATAGCTTTGGGGCATTTGGGGCTTTTCTGGCTGTTGATAAAAAATCTGGTTATGTGCTCGTCAGTGACACCTCAGACGGTTTGCAATGAGATCCTGAGTCTTGATGGGACTATTGAGAAATCACACAGGGTTCTGATTTATCCATCCATCCGTTGCCAACCTCTTGGCGGGAATTCGGCGCTCATCGGGCAAGAGATGGGGGAAATACCCTGGACGGGTCACCGGTCCATCACAGGGCGAAGGCGTCAGGGGAACGGCGTCCTGCTCAGGGACCCTTTGACACGCTTCTCTGCAAGTGCCGGGATCAAACCTGCAACCCTCTGATCTCCAGATGGCTGCTCTACCCACTGATCCGTGCTGCCCCTCGGTTTGACCGTCATGTTAAGTCACAATATCCAATTACCTGGTGCTGCTGAGGGGGGCAGTAGAGCTGACAGGAACTCAAACCTGGGCTGAGGCACATGTCTGGTGATGCTCAGCGTCAGATTCATGTGAAGTGGTAACAGTGATGCGGCTGTAAAGCATTTCTGATATGTAGCCTGTGGTTAGTTGCTGCTGTCTTGTCATGTGTGTGGCTCATGTTGGTTAAGGGGGGCTGTGCTAGCTCAGTGGTAGGGTGTCCACATGGGAACTGATGAGCCAGAGGCAGCGGGTTCAAACTCACGATGGTGCGTCAGGAAAGCCATGTGGCCTTAATCTCCCAAGCTCCATCAAAGCCCATGTCCACCCCCCACCCCCCGCCACTATGTGGGGACTAACCTGATGTGTAAACCAGACCTCTGTCTGTCTGTCTCTCTCAATGTCTCTCTCTGTCTGTCTGTCTGTCTCTCTCACTCTCTCACTCTCTCTCACTGTCTCTGTCTCTCTCAATGTCTCTCTCTGTCTGTCTGTCTGTCTGTCTGTCTGTCTGTCTGTCTCTCTCACTCTCACTCTCTCTCTCTCTAACTCTCAATGTCTCTCTCTCTCTGTCTGTCTGTCTCTCTCAATGTCTCTCTCTGTCTGTCTGTCTGTCTGTCTGTCTGTCTCTCTCACTCTCACTCTCTCTCTCTAACTCTCAATGTCTCTCTCTCTGTCTGTCTGTCTGTCTCTCTCTCTCTCTCTCTTTCTCTGTCTCTCTATCTCTCTATGTCTCTCTCTCTCTGTCTGTCTGTCTCTCTGTCTGTCTCTCTGTCTGTCTCTGATATTTTCTAATCATTGTTCTGTAAGTCATTAGTTGGAAGCATTATTTGTCCCATCGTGTTGAGAAACTGTCGTATGTTCAGACACAGGTAGGTTTTCTCTGTGACCTGGGGGAGGGGGGGACTTATCATCTCTTATGCCTTAATAATACTTGTTTTATTTTTGCAATTCTGAACCCCTGAAAAAGATTCTCACATCCAGAGCATCTGCACCCGTGGCCACGTCCACGTTACAAAAACGTCATTTAGTCCACGTTATTTATTTCTTATTTCTTATTTCGTTGCATGATATCTTGGGACTGATAAGCCAAAGGTGAAGTCGCAGTTCCAAAGGAGTGTCATGAGCAGTGGTGGTCTAATCTCCACGGCACTGCCTCGGCCGACATTCCTCACACCTCTCTCCCATCCCTCCATTCAGTAAGTCAGCTCCACTGTCACGTTTGTACTTTTCCATCTGTCTTACAGCTCTTCTGCCATTAGTTAATCTCCGTGATGAGTTTTGGTGCCCTGCTGAATATACTGACATCTTACAGCCCTCATGGGTTTGCCGTGGATTCCCATGCAAGACAACCCTAGATTGTGCAAGTTATGAATGACTCACTTCTTGAGAAGGACTTAAAGGGGAGGTGCTCCTCCTCAGTGGCACATTTTAAAGTCAGCTGGAGAGTGCAGTCTAACACAGACAGGAAAGGTTAAGTGACATACAAAGAGAAGCACCAGACAGACAACCAGAACAGAGTACAGCGCTCCTGACAACATAGTGTTTTCCTCTTCGTCAGGCGGATTGCAGAGGGACCGAGTTTTCATTCAAGATCACCCAGTAACCAGATTCTCCGAAGAAGAAGAAAAAGAGTCATGAACGGAAAAGTGATTTGCATCCTGTTGCTCCTGGGCTTCCTGGCCATCACCGAAGGTCAGTCTCTTCCTTTTACTTCACAGAGCATCATTCCGGGGCCACGCCACAGTAATGGGTCACCCAGTGCACGCATGCTTATTTACCTCTGGTTGATCAGCTGACCTGGGACACGTTCTCCCCCCTCCTCGTCCACGGCTTCAAGCCATGAGATCAATATAAACACCCTGATCCTTTGTCCTCACAGGGAGAAGCCGGAGGAGCCGGAGGAGCCTTGGAATGACGCCACACTGCCGATGCATCCAAAAAGAAAGCAAACACATCGGACGTTACATCCAGAAGATTGAGCTGATACCCGCGAACTCCCACTGTGATGAGACGGAGATCATGTGAGTGTCGTGTTCTAAAATCTATCCCACCTTCTCACGTGCCGCACAAAAAGAAAGAAAGAAAGGCTTTTGCTGTCGCTATCCCACTGCTTGTTCCCAGTCCAGTCCTTACTGGATTTGTCCACGTTTGAGGTTTTGGTCTCAGCTCTAACTTCATCTCCGCTTCTTCTGTTGCAGTGCTACCCTGAAAAACACAGGCCTGGAGATTTGTCTGGACCCTAAGGCTCCCTGGGTCAATAAAGTCATTCAGAAAATCCTCCAGAAGTAAGTATAGATCGGTCACATGCTACCAGATCACCGCAGCATTGAAATGGGCCGGAATGGCCCGCGCATAAATCAAAGCTACAGAAATGAGTCTGATTAAATCCTCTCGACTTGTTCACGGAGATAGTCGAGCAGTCAGGTCCCCCGACTCGAGTCAAACCGACCCCCCCCCCACATGTAGGCTAGGAGGAGACAGGAAGGTCTACCGTTGAAACCCTAGCAGCATCCATTGGTCTTAACAATGTCTTTGAGCTGTGTCTCTACATGCATATTGGGGTTTTAGAATTCCTCTGGATGAGATTGAAAGAGGGAAACAAAAGGGGCAAAGTTTTTGACCCGGAGAGTCCGCCTGTCAACAGGTGACCCGAAGGTCCGGATCACCCCCTGAGGCTTTGACTAACTCTCCCATTCTGTTTCTCTCTTCTGTTTTCCACACAAGGAGACGCTGATGTGAGCTCGGAGACGAAAGGATCACCTTGAGATCTTTCTGGGCCGAATAATGACCGAAATGGAACAAGATTACTGGATAATCTTCAACTTTATGTGAAGTGGAAAAGCCAACTACGACAGATCATTCAACCGGTGCTTACCTCAAACGTTTTGTTGTTCAGGGGGCTGGCATGGCTCAGTGGGTAGCTTTGATTGGTTGCTAGACTAGAGCTCAAAAGAAAAAGAAAAAATCCACTTACTATTTAGCTTTCGTCTGGCGATCAGAAGGTTGCAGGTTCAATCCCGGCACCTGCTGAGAAGTGTGTCAAAGCAAGAAACTGTCCCCCTGATAGATTTTGATGTTATTTATTCACACTTGTCTCCATAATTTATTATGTGTGTATTTAACGCCTTGTTCTTTGTTGTTTCTTCATTGCCGACTGTGAAGCCTCTAACTATTTTTGTCCCGCCACCCTGTGTGAAGGCTTTTGTTTGGAAAAGCTGGTTTTCGCTTAGGAATTACGGACGCGTTTATTTATGAAATTATTTACTGTAACTATTAAGTTTCCAATCATAACTTGTTCCTTTTCTTGTTGAGAAAATGCTGATGAATAAACACGAGAGTATAATACAAATACTGCACTGCTTCGCTTTTCTTTGGCACCACGTGGGCCCTCCCCTCCCCAGTCAGACACATGGCTCCTGAGAACTATTCTGGATAAAAAAAATCCTGAAAAGGTAAAGATATGGCATTGATCATCATTTATAAACACACTGCAAAAACAATTAACCACTATAACCATGTGGACTGGCAGACATGCAGCCTCGACGAATTGGCCCCAGTGGCACGGGTGTCTCGAGGACTCTCACAATCTGCGTGTTGACAACAAGGAACATAAACCACAGCTACGGTCAAGGAGCTGCCGTAAGCCAGTTTACAGACACAGAGTCCACAGCCAGCAGTCGTTACGCAACCAGGCCGGTACAAGAGTGCCAAGTTCACCCTCTTCAGCTTTGGGATGGGCTGGGACCAGGGACTAGAACAGCTGACTAGAGTTTTAGTTTGGACAAGACGGCTGTGGTGTTTTTGAAAAGGTCAAAATAGCTGCATCAGGTCATCTGGACAAATGTTTCATACAAAAACAGGAGAGCATTTCAACATTCTACTGACTGTCTTGGAGCATAAGGGATAAGGGCAGGATGCCCTTCCTGACACCTCACAGGGGGGGGTGATCAAACCCAACCGGTTCCCCAAGCGTGACCTCTACCATGGCCCCTGGTACTGGACCAGAGATGTCACCCAGTGAGTAAAGGTGCAGAGGTTTGGGATCAGCACGTCCCTCCGCCTCTCATCCGTCAGTAACTTTACTAGGACCACTAATGGAGCAGTGGAACATCCCCCCCCACAGGCCACAGCCCACAGGCTGAAGGTCAGCTGGTGGCACGGCCACTCTAGACACTGCAAAGCTGCCTTGTAATCATTCATCCGTCTTTTGTCATCGATATTGATCCACAGCTAGCGACCATAAGTTGTTCAAATACAGTCCGTGATAAAGATTCTACCACACTTTGTGTACCCCCCCTCTCAGACCCTCGGGTTACACCACTACCCTCCATCCCGAACCGTCGGTAGCTTGATGTCATGTAGTAAAAGTGCCCGCCTGCGTAGGGGGCGGGGCTTAGTAGTACGGCGCACCGTGGGACAGACACACGCCAGATATGGAAATCCACAGAAAATGCTACGCCGCCGAGCTGTGACGAGACTCCACATGTGAAGACGGTGAAGAACATCGTGGGGGGAAATACACACCAATAACAAGCAAAAAAACCTAAGGGGGAATCGGTTTGGCCAGATTTCCGCTGATGACACAGAGACCGTCTCTGCCGCAGGACTCTGAGCAGCTTTCTTCCTCTTCCCCGTCTGTCCGATGTGTTGCTAGCCGTGTATGAGTCCCTCCGTTCCGGCTCCCAGGGTTCAGGACTAATCGGGCAGCGTTGACGACGGCGTGGATATTGTGAGCGTACCTTTCCAACGTGACCCTCAACCGCGGCCGTTAGGATGGCGTTAACCATCTGCACAAGGTTCACCGATGAATACCAGCTGTTCGAGGAGCTGGGGAAGTAAGCATACATTTGTTTGCTCTTTAATCTGCGGATATTCCTCCGTACATGACATGTCAGCGTGTTATGTAATCGGTTGATTTGGCTCAAAACGTGAACACGAAGCTGGCGATGGTGCATGGGGTTGTAAATATGCTGTTTTGTCATGGTAGGGCCTTTGCCATGATACCGTGTTTGTTTTACGTCTCTGTGGAGGCCCTTGCTGATTGATATCCTGGACGTTCTCCTCCATCGTGAATGCTGATGTCCATCGCACAGCAGGATGACCATACTCAATACTGAGGGGGGGGGGTCTTTTCGTGTGTGTGGCCAGTGTCAAATGAACCGTGTGTGTGTGTGTTTTGTGTGAAATGGGGGGGATTCTGTCACCCTACTATGCACCAGGCACTGCGACAGCAGACCTCGTAGTCAGCGGTGACACACTCACTGCCAGCCACCGGGACGTGGTCAGTTATCAGAGGCTGGGAGGGGGATTCCTGGTCCTTGAAAAGAGGGGGGGATCTGCCTAGCCATGAGGCCATGAGGACCACCACAGCAGTGGTGGTCCTCATGAGGTGTGGATAGATAGTCTTCTAGATTAGTAATCCATAGAGGGTCAGACAACTCAAATGATCGATGTTCAATAGCTTTTGTGGATCCAATCACAGGTTCACTATTGACACTGTGTCATCTGATGAAGAAATATTTACCATTTGAGCATTAATATTACCCTTACCCCTGACGAGCCAGAGGCTGCGGGTTCGAAACCACGACGGGGCATCAGTAAAGGCATCTGGCCTTAATCCCCCAATCCCCATCTAAGCCTGTGCCCACCCCCACAACCTGGGGACTAATGGTGACATAAAAAAAGACCTCTCTCATGGTGGGATGGCATATTTCTGTCAAACAGTGAATTATTTAGTTGAGTGAATTTATGAAGACTTGGCCAAGGGAAGAGTGCAAAGTATGATCACGAGGTGAATAGCTGTGGTCCTCCCAGAGGGGATGGAAGATGAAAAGTATTTATAGTTGGGGGGGTGTCATGCAGAATAAACCTACAGATATGCCATAGAGAGAAAAGTACTGGAATATGAGCAGTACTAGACAAAAAGAAAAGTAGAAGTGGTATTCCAACAAGGAGAGTGAGAGAGATCATAATTTACTCTAAGCCATCATCATTATCTTCCATCATTATAAGATAGAAAAGGGGTGTCGGTGTTGGGCGGAGTTGTTGCTCTCTTGCCCTTCTAAGTGTATCTGATAGTTTCAATGCTTTCTGGAGCTAAGTGAAAATAAATGGCTATGAAGGGAGATAGATCCAATAGAAAGTCCAGCAAGCACCGAAGGATGGGAGGTTGAGAAGTGAAAACAGGGCTGGATTGGCTGCAGACCAGAGTGGAGTCCCATGCCTGTGTTCAGAGATGCAGCACATCCGACCTACTTTCAGACGGTCATGGCTGTTTCTCACACGTACACCTGAAACTCTCGCTCTACATAGACACCAGAAGAACACTTGGGTGTGATAGACAAGTGAGGCTCAAAGTTGGTCTTGTTGGCCCCATCACAGGATTGGGAACGTTGGGAGTAGTGTGTGGATGTGAGTGTGTGACGTGTCCATCTATGCGTATGCAGTACATGTAAGCATGCCTAAGTGTGCAGTGGTAATTGGGTTAGTTCACTATTAGTTGCAGTGTAATTTCTGTTTTTAGGGGTAAGCACATGTTTTCCTATTAATAATTGAGTGTTTACTGCTTTGCACCTGTAGGGGACAATAATCTTTATTGATGACTTGGTCTTTAATTCCACCCAAATCGAGTGATTCCCATGAGGTTTGCTTTGAAACTGGGGAGGCCGTTGAACTTATAGTTTGTCACTTTGGCTCTGATGAGTTTCTTTTGCGCTTTTTCAGGGGAGCATTCTCGGTGGTCAGGAGGTGTGTGAAGATATCCTCTGGACAGGAGTATGCTGCCAAAATCATCAACACCAAGAAGCTTTCTGCCAGAGGTATGATGACTGACACACACACACACATGCACGTATTCACACACAAATAAAGACACGTACACATGCGGGTAAACATGCTCCATGGGACATTTATTCACACGCTGGAGATGGGCTGTGAATACTCTCACCCCTAGACAGATGGATGGATGGATGGATGGATGGATGGACTGATGGATGGATGGACGGACGGATGGATGGATGGATGATGGATGATGGATGGAGAAGCAGAAAGAGAAAATCCTACAGAGGCAGAGTCTCATCTGGCCTTTGGGTTGTAAGAAGCAGCCATGGGTGATAATGTGTCCCCAAGTTAGAAGTGAGTATGTCAAGTAAATGGTTCAGCTGTGTTTGTCTGGTCTGGATTTCCAACAGCTCGTCCTGGCTTTTATGTCTCCCGGAACCAGGGATCAACGTTTAGTTCTGCATAACTGTGGCAGTGTAGTGAGCACGCATGTTTCTCTCCACTTCTCGTGTTGGAGTTCCTATGTCCTTGGGTTGACTTGGAAGTTTTTGATGTACAAGATTGTGTGTGTGTGTGTGTGTGTGTTTTCATATTGATTCAGTGCTCTGGCTGGTCTTATTGTCCCAGAGGCAGATCTCTTGTAAAGTCGACCCAGTTCTTTCACATCCATCACTGTAATTGTTGCCATTGGCCTGGTTGCCTTAGACTTGAGGGGCACACACACACACACACACACACACACACACACACACACACACACACACGCGTCAAAAGAAAAGCCAACAGCATATCTGTCAATACCAACCAATGGTGTGTTGTGCCTTTGCTTTTCCCTCTTCTCTCTAGCCAACAGCATGATTTTATCATCGCCTGCAATGCCAAAAATATCCTCTTCCTCCTGTTCTCACAGTTTCAGGCCTCACCAGCTGTAAGCTAAGTCATGGGACTGCGCGGAGCTATTCCTCTCTTTCTGGTGGAAGCCAGTTTTAATTCCTCAGTTTTATGAATATTATTACCGTGATATGCTGCGGCGTAGTTGACGGGTTCTCATAACACGGACATCTTGATCACGGGGATCAAATCTTGTATTCTCTATCTACAAGTCCATGTAGCATTCACCACGTGTATCTTTTTCCAAGCTTTCCGCTTCTCTGCAATGTCATTTATTTTGCATGTCGTCCCTCTTGCATAATAAATGCAACGGCGATAATACGTCTTGTTTGGGACGGGCTTTCAAAACCGTGTAACAAAGTGCTTCAAAGAAGCAAATGAAATCCGGTTCAAAGTCACTTAAGTCCATTGCAAAAAAAACAAAACCGATTAACTAAAGAGAAAAGCCTTTTCGTCTCCTCCTCCTCCTCCTCGCTTGTTTTACCTCGCTGTTTTCTCCTTTCTGTGAACGTTCGACCTCGGTCTATTTCTACATGACGCCTCCCTGTTAGTGACATCCTTGCAGATCCCGCAGTTTATCCCCGACTTAAGTCCTCCAACACTCTGTCCCTTTCCCGTTTCTCATCTCTCCCCTGCTGAGATCCCCCTCACCATGACTCATTTTACTCACTGCTTCTGCCCCCCCCCCCCCGCGGGCGCAATA
>OMLC01104992.1:0-10609 GCA_900302585.1 Regalecus glesne
GTTGTGGCACTTTATTTGTCCATCAAAAAACTAAATAAATGTACAGGATTATTCTTAGCAGTTGAACAGACTGTGATTTTTTTTGTCAAGCACACAGGTCACCTCTGCAGCTGCTACATAACAGAGGACCATAGAACACTGAGACGAGGGGATTAACACATGGACGAACCACATGAGTGGGACACACCGTGAGTTACGACGCTGTGAGACGAGGAGGATGTTCAGGAGTTCACCGCTGACTTCGCAGTCTTGTTTAATGTGACCTCTGACCCCCAACCCTGACAACACCCACGTTATTCTGCACCATGGGCCGGGAGACCCAAGTTACGACTCAGCCATGTGCCGGGAGGTCACGCACAGGATCCCCACACTCATCATGTGTGTACACGTCACACATCCGTGGGCCACACGTGTGCCCTGTGAGCCCCATGGGGAAACCTGAAAACCTGACGTGACCCAAGCCCAGAGGCAGGACCCTTTCCAGTAGGAGGGACAGAGTTTAAGTGTGGATGATGGAGACGTCGTCAGTGTGTTTATGTTGGCTCAGCCAGGTCACGGGGCCTCGGCGCTCTTCAGCACACGTCAACATGGGCTGAGGGGATGGTGTGAGTCTTGTCTGGTGTTACGCAACCCAGCCATGTTCCTCTGCTCTGTTTTAACACATGGTTAGAATAAAAGGCACCAAGGGCCCGCCCCACCCACATAGCCTGTCGCACGGTCACAGCGTTGCCGGTTCAAATCCCTCTCTTCCATTTCGCCATCCAACAAAGGTGTAAAATGCCCCAAAATGAAAGGCACCATACTTCAAAATGAGCTGCTAGCCCTATAAAAAACATTCCAACTGGGACGAGCCAGTAGTCACATTAACACCTTCTCCAACACGCTCTAGTACATGAAGCCCAGCAGGGTACATACCATCGGTTTGGCCAGAGGGTTGCGGAATTTGTAGGGCTTCTGCATGGTCTTATCTGTGGAGAGGGCAGAGAAGGAGGGGAATCAATATTCAACCCATGTGTCCCACTGAGATCAGCAGTCCCCCTGCATGAGAGGGCCTTAGTGTGCTTACAGGAGCACAGCGTCAGCCTCCATCACTGAATGGATGCCGAGTCTGACGCTACTCATGGCCCCAACCAGGATAGGCTGCCACTTACCGCCCATGTTGGTGTTGTGGATGACCGGCTTGCTCCACGTGCCGCTGCGCTCATCCTTGTTGGAGCGGACTCCGAACTCGTAGGGCGTGTTGGGCTTGAGGTTGTCGATCACTGTGTCACTGGTGGGGCAGGTCTGGTAAATCCACTTCCTGCTCCTCTCCCTGTACCTGATGGTGTAGAACCTGGAACACATGCAGAGGGTGGGCGGGGCCCGTCAGAGAGGAGCGCACACAAGTCTGGGATGTGCAGATCGCTGCCCGGAGGTCACTAATGGATAATGGAGGGCTTGTTTTTAGACAGTGCTGGCCTGGGAATGCCTCGGGGCCGCGCTGTAGGAGCTGGTGGATTTTTTATTTTTTTTATTATTACTTATTTGATTCTCTTATCAGTCCCACAAGGGGAAATTTGGATTTCTCTGCATTTTCGACCCATCCTATTGTATAGGAGCAGTGAGCTGCCAACATGTGGTGCTCAGGGAGCAGTTAGAGGTTCAGTGTCTTGCTCGAGGACACCTCGACATGCTGTATGCAGGACCGGGGATCAATCCTGTAACCTGATTGGCAGACGACCGCTCTACCCACTGAGCTATGCTGCCCCCTTTTAATAGAAAATAATGTTCTGGCCATTTTGGGGGGGGGGGTTGGATTTGATTTTGTTGATGTGGTCAAGGAAAGGGAATTTGGGTGTCCCCTGCTGGACCTGCTCAGCTAAGTGTTCGATGATGGGTGTGACTCCTCAGTCAACCCGCCCAGCTCCACCCTACTGCAGAATCCCCGTCATCGACTCTCGGCGGAGGTCAGAGTTCACCTGTGTTTCCACGGATCAGCCGAGTGGCTGCCACACAGGCCCTCTTTGCTCCGTCTTAGCTCGGAGGCTGACAGTAAAGGGGCCACGCCGCCGCATCGGCCGTGAGACGTGCTGGTGGTGAGGAACAGCGCGCAGTGCCACATTCTCTGGATCCATAGAAAACCAAAGCACAAGCCAAGCCGTCCCTCCCCAGGCTGGCGGGTGATCTGGCCTGCTGCCAGCTCAGGGTGACAGGAGGAGCAGGCTCCGAGCGCGGTCCAGGAAACGTGCCGAACGCTGAAAGGTCTCCCGTGCAGAGCAGCTGCCTCGGTAAACATTTCTGCATCAGTGAGGAACATTAATTCCTCTTTGATTACAGAAACGCCCCGATGCCAAGGTCTCGCTGCTTGGGCTGACGGAGCCAGGAGGTGAGGCAGCACCCAGACGTGCACAGTCCACACCTCTGCCAAATCACACGCTTACGTGCTGCATCTGCAAGGCTCTGCCCGGGCGTCTGCGGCAGCAGTGACCTCAGCCTGGAACAACTTGTTCTATTCGCTTTTGTTAATTCTGGCGGCATTTTCGAGCGGTGAACCTGTCGCCGTCAAGCGGCCTCTGCTTTCACTCCCCGGTGTCGTATTTTTCAGATGGAGGTGGGGGGGGGAGAAGAAACCTGAATGCTGAGGACAGAGCCAGGCGCTCAGCAGAAGGAACTGACATTAGGCTTTTCAGAAAGACGGCAGGAGTGGCAGAGGACGCTCCGAGCTGAGGCTGAGGTCAACCTTTCCAGTGGCTCTTCCAGCCCTCTCGGCGGGAAAACATATGATGTATTACTCGAGGCAGGGGGAGCGAAGGCTGTCGAAAACGGGTGTCAGCGTGTCCCTGTTGGTCCTCTCCCGCGTAACACAAACACGACTCACACCTGCGCACACAACGGCCGCACCACACACACACTCGCAGGGTTTTGCTTGCAAGAGGAAAGAAAAGTGCCCCGAGTCATTAACCTTTCTCAACGAGGCCGTTCAGCCCTGTTATACACAGAGTGGAGTAGAATGAGTGTTTTTAAAAGTTCCCTTATCAGTGCCGCATGGGGAAATTCACAATTCTCTGCATTTGACCCTTCCTCTCATACAGGAGCAGTGATCAGCCACCATGTGACTTTCAGGGAGCCATTAGGGGTTCAGCTTCCTGCTCAAAGACAGCTCGACAAGACCGGGGATCAAACCTGCAACCTTCCGATCACCAGACGGGATCGGCACTCTTCCCACAGAGCTATACCGCCCCTGATGTGGGACCGGATTCAAACCCAGGACCTTCCTGCTGTTAGGTAACAATGCTAACTGCTGGGCCATCGTGCCACTATAGAAAAGCCAAATAGAATAGAATTAGATAGAATAGAATAGGAAAGGTAGAAAATAATAAGTTGAATAGAGTTGGTTAGAATACAATAGAATAGAGGAGAATATAATATAATAGGATGAATAGAATCGGGTAGAATACAATAGAATAGAGGAGAATAGAATAGGATTGGTTAGAATACAATAGAATATAGGTGAATAGAATAGATTGAATAGAATTGGTTAGAATACAATAGAATAGAGGAGAATAGAATAGAATTGGTTAGAATAGAATAGAATAGAATAGAATAGAATAGAATAGAGGAGAATAGAATAGTTTTTATTTGCCACATGACCAAAGCCATCAGAATGTGTTCCCTGTGTTCAACTCATCCCATTGTATAGGGGCAGTCAGGAGGAGGTTCAGTGTCTTGCTCAAGGACACCTTGACACCTTTTTGGCTGGAAATCGAACCACCGATCTCCGAACACTAGACAACCGCTTTACCTCCTGAGCTATGGCCTCCCATAACAAATCGACATCAGAACCACCGTGTGGGCAAAGCGAGGTCCCGCTGTCCCTGGGCCACATTCTGTGTATCATGTCGACTCAGAGGAGAAAACTGTTTCCTTCTGAGTCCACGTGGAGAAATAAAATGCAACAAGGGCAGCTGAGGGGGTCCAAAGGAAACAGAAGAAGACTGAGCACACTGTCCGTGGTTACAGAGACCCAAAAGATGGTTGATTGAATGGTTACATGTCAAATATCTACCATATGGTGAACGAGGGGATCCTCCGAACAAAGGCTTGTTCATTGTCTTTCATTACTACCAGACTGACTCAGCTGTGGGAATCCAACGCCTGTCCAAGCGGGTTTTCGAGTTTCCCTTCTGAAGCCGCGGCAACGCGTCCCAGTGCACCATGTGCTGGGATGCACATGGTGACCCCAACGAAAACGTTTGAGGAGAGGTCCGTCTCAAGGGTCACCATCGGCCAGGTCAGAGAAACCAGATGCGTTTCTCTGACCGGCCCCTGCGTGCGGCATCACAGGCGTTCTTTTGACTGTATTTCACTGTGGATGTCACACCGGGTCTTGGTTAAACTGAATGGGAAACTGCTCTGGCTGCCTGTCTGTCTGTCTCTCTGCCTGTCTGTCTCTCTGCCTGTCTGTCTCTGATCATCTGAATTTCCCTTCCCCAGATTTTCCCATGCTGCCGGTCCTCACCCGTCCTCCAGGCACTCGTTCAGGATGTTGCCTTCATAGGGCGTCTTCAGGTAGTTTCCCCAGGACAGGAGGACCGCCGTGGGGCTGACGGAGCCAATCACCAGGTGGAGAGGCTTCTCCAGGTTCACCTTCCCTGTGACCCACAAATGGACGTCAGCGGCCAGGTAATCCAACAACAGACTCACAGACAAGCAGGCAGACACACAGGCAGGCAGGCAGACAGACAGAAAAAAAACAACAGTAGTTTTACCTGTGCAGTGTTTCTTCACATCATTGGTTGGGATTGGCTGGACAGCGACCAGGTATTTCGGCTCCGCATCTGAAGGAGAAGTAAATGCAAAGGTTGAGGTGACGTAGTTTAGCATGATGTGTGTGCTGGATGGGGTTCAGACTCAGCCGACGTTGACGTGCATCCGTTCTTTTTGTCCCTTTTGAGGGTCAAAAGGGATGTTTTGGGGTATTTCGCTCAACTGAGATGCCCGATTTTACACGTCAAGATCAGCCCCCAAGTCTCTCCGTGCAGCTCCGCTCTCTGGTTCCAGGTTTCTCTCGATCGGAGTGGGTTTTGAGTCTGTGAAGCCGACTGAAACGCTCATGGCCCCCCTCTCAGAGCATAACATGTGCACCGGCCTCTGCCTGGACGGACCCGTAGAACACATGTCGGCGAGCCCGTGCTGTGCACACACATACATGTCCTGAGGAATGGCAGGAATGCTGGGCTCTGTTTGGGAAAAGCAAACCTCGGCCGAGATGTTTTCCCAAAGAGAAATGATGTCATTATGAGCATTACGAGCCTATGGGTGGTTAAGTTATAAGACGGAACACCCCCCCTCCATTCCAAACCCCACCCACTCAGACGCAGGCAAGGAGAAAACAGGCGCACACATGAGAACGATTAGGCCGCTTCTCTACGGCAGCGAAACAAAGGGAAATTCAAACTGAAGTTTGGTGGCCTCGGAGCCCGACCGAGCGATGACAGTGCTCTGATTGGACAAGGGGAGAGAGGCTTTCATGTTTCAGCACAGGCCGGCCTTCGGTGCGCTGTAGAGCGCCTCCGTTGCGGCGAAGGTGATGGTTTGACGCTCCGACCTCAGGGCCGAGTCACAGCTCTGGTCCGAACACACGCGGCAGGGAGGTGGGGGGTGTCCGACCTGCTAGGACGTTCAGCACGGAGACGCCTCGGGACATAAACACAACTTTATAAGGTAGAGAAGAGATCTGCTGTGTTGCCCGTGTTGGCTTTGAGAAAGCCTTGGCGTGGCCAAGAATGCTTAGTTATTGATACCCGTGCTGTCCAAGTGGCATCTGGGCCAGGAGTTATGAGGTGGCAGGCGTTACTCTGTCCAGGTTGTCGAACACGGAGACGGCCAACAGTGGCAAATGAGTACACGGATCAGGGGACTGATCCCAACAGCCCATCAGCCCTGTTGGTCTGTTCGAGGGTGTTTATTGGAGAGTCTCACATAAACCTTACTCACGTGGCACCTTTCTTAACAAAGTGGCAGAAACAAGCCAAGTTCTGGAACAGCAGCATCAGCAAACACGCTGTAGTCCTGATCCTATATATCAATGACACCTCATCCAGAATGTTCCAGTGCTGAGGGACCCGTCCTCCCGCTCCTGTGGAGCTCACATACCCACAGCCAGGCGACCATCGGGGCACAGCCTGTCTGCTCAGGAACAAATATGGGCATGACTCTGGGTAATGGGATTATACATGGCCATCTGGCCACTGGGATCGTGTCAACAGTATCACCAGAGCCAAAGACTCGGTCCAAGGCGTGGTATTCACATGGCGTGGACAGAGGACGCCGCACAGAGCCAGCCCGTGATGAGCCGTAGCACACGGTGCAATGCACGATGCAGCCACGGCATCATGGGTATTATCCTGTCACCAGATCGAGTTCCTGGGTGTTAAATGGATTAGGAAGAAGGCGCCTGCCTTGAGCGATGGATGAGGTGGTTGGGCATGATTAGCCGGGACAGCTGTGGGATGAGGCTGATGGTGTCTGATGACAGTTTGGTAGGTTGTCATGGTGATGGGTCAAGCTGGTGTTCTGCCAGGAGGCTGGCACGGGCCAGATCCCTCACTGGTCCTCCGGGTAATTATACAGCACCACTGAAGAAGAGAGGGGTGCGTCTACATGTCACGTTGTGGAGGCGGAAGCGGACTTAGATTGAACTTGGGGGGGGGTTAAGGCCCTATGCTCTTCCTGACACCCCGCGGTGGGTTTGAACCGACAGGCTACCACTCTACCACCGCGGCCCTAAAATCAGCACCACTGAAGAAGAAGAAGAAGAAGAGGCTAATGGTAGGGTCCCCAAGAGACAAGGAGGGGTGGCAGTTCCATGCCTCATATCTGGGTGTAAAGGATCCCAGTCACCCATGGCCTCAGCCAGCGTCCCAAACAAGGACCTCACTGGGAATAAACAAAGATCCTTTTACTGTGTGACCTACTTCCTCATTTCTACTGTTTGTCTCAAGGGGCACTCTGGCAGGCAAACATCCATTTGTCTTCACATTTGTAGAGCAATGGCATCTGTATGTGTATACACGCCTGCCAGGGTAAATATTGATTCCAATATCTCACAGTGTCAGACATTCGGAGCCGTCAGCCCACATGGACTGAACCAAGAGACCGAAAAATGAATGTAAAACAGAATCGAGACTCTGCCGAAGAGAGAGTCTCGATTCTCCGTGCAAGATGGCGTCTCCCCACTCTTGGGCCACATAGAGGCCTTTGCACACCAAGATGACAGAAAGCCACTTTGCGTACCCTCACTAAGGACCCTCTGATGCAACCTGAGCTTAGCGGGCACTGAAGTGGAGCGGGGAAGGTCATGATGAAGGTCACGGGCAAGTTCTCCTCTAGCAAAATGAATGGTGTTTCACGGGTGCGAAGGGTGGCAGAGCATCCCCCACAGTGAATTACAGATCTTGTTTTCCTCACGATGTCATGTCATGTCATCGCCAACCACTCATCCCAAGTAGGGGTCGCGGATCTACTGGTGCTTATCCCAGAACATCCCAGGACCACCCTGGACCAGTGGTCACTCCATCCCAGCAGAGGCATCGGGGGTTGAGGTCGGATGCCCTTCCTGAGTTCGAACCCGCAACCTCTGGTTCCTGAAGCACGTGTTCTACCCCAGAGCTACCACAGCCTCACGTTTTCAGCAAAGAAAGTGAGCTATTTCCCCGTGCTACCAAAGTTCTGTTTGTTCCTTGCACAAAGTTTTATATTTCCGATGAGCAACGAGCTTGAACGTCTCCACACCCACCAACATAATCTCCTCTAAAACTCTCGGCTTAAATTGATCCTCATCGAGGTCACCTGGCATCCAGTGAACTTACTTCACCCAACAGACTCGAAGTGACCCGAGGGACTTGTTGAGGTGGATGTGGTCGGCTGTGGAATGGGCCAGCGGAGCTTGTTTGTGTTGAACAAACATGGATCTTTTTCAGTGGGGCCGAGGTGGAGAGTCTGATCCTGCCTACCACCATTCTTCTCTGCCACTTCAAAGCCATGTGGGCTGATGTGGTTTCTTTCTGGTCTTTGGCCCACAACATGCATAAACCTGCCACCTCCAACCCACACACACAGCACCGCAACCCCCACCCGCTGACCCTCATCCATCACCATGAATCCCAGTAAAGCTGCGGCAGAGCCTCTATTTGTCTGAGCTAATTTTCAAAGCGCTCCGTCCTCCCTCACAGCCACTTGGAGAAGTTCTGCCGTTTCACTTCTTGGAATTCTGCATCCTGCATGCTTCAGAGCCAGCACACCTGGGTCAAGCGCTATTTCCTAACATGTTTCCCAGCTTGTTTTTCCTCCCCCGGGGCACCAGGTGGGCGGGGTTTAGCAAAGACTCTCTGGCTTTTACAGTTTGTGACAGATCCAGTCAAACACCACGCTCAGTGTCAGAGGGCCTAGACGTCACAGGCCCGGTTCTGATTCTGAGACCCAGAACTTGTGGTAAAGCCTGCCTATCTGGGAAACCGGAGCAAAGATTGGAAAGTAACAGATATTGGAGTGCCGCGGTGGCTCCGGCAGAGAGCGTCAGGAGGACGAGGATGGTTTATGGCCGGTGTTCTCAGAGACGTGGCAACGCCACGGCTTCGTCTCCGGCTTGGAAGGAAAAAAATAAAAATCTTGGCTCGATTTCAGAACAAGGATCAGAGCCACCGGCCGGGATCATGACGGGGATCTCAGCTGCTCTCAGGTTCTGGTGCCCCGTCCGCTGCTCCCACCCTTTTGACACGGACCACAGCGCGATCTCCCGGGAAATACAGGGTTTCCCACGAGAACCGAGGAACCACAGGGGGTCAAAGGGAAACAGGGATACGCGAATGGTGATAGATGTGATGTCAGACAGACAGATATGATAGATCTTACCCATCTCTGTCTCATAAGGCTCTCCATTCTCTGGCAGCTGGATGAACTGCTTGGAGAACATGCTGCTGCCGTAGCCCAGGATGTAGCCCTCCAGCTTGACGTCGGGTCTGGGCCGGAGGAACTTCATGACGATGGTGTCTCCGGTGGCATTGATGCGGACCTTCATGTTCTGTCTCCGCACTGCAGGGAAGCAGAGGTGAACAGGTTACGTCAGAGAAATGTGTTGAAACAGGGGTCGGGCGGAACACTCTGTGCATTCTGGGTTCAAAGGTCGACTGAGAGACTGGGACCTGAAGGCCGGAGAGAAGCATATTGCGTGAGGTTCATGGTGGTGCGTTGTGGTGAGGTCAGGTGTGAATCCACCACTACATAAACCCGTAAAGCGGCCCTGAAAGAGAATTCAGGGGAAACCGAACTCTGAGCATCTGGAAATAATCCGGGAATCTTTTCCGATTATCTTCCCCGTGGAGCAAACGACCTGCAGTGTGGACAAACGCATCGTTTCATGGCCAATTTGTGCTGAAATGAAGAGGCTCTGCTCACAATTAAAACAAATTGCAGGTAATTGCTAGAGAAACACTTTAGCGGGTATTCACGAGGAGCGTGTGAGGCGAGAGGCTTCCTGAAGCCACGGGCGAGTACGGACACTGCCAGCGTCACAGCCAAGTTCCTGCAACGCTTAAATGCAAACAGCGAATTCAGAAATTAGACTTTTATTCCGGTTCAGTGTGGAAAAACATATCCAGCGGTTTGCTCAGATGCTCTGCATGCCGTGGAAGAAGATGGATGTCTTGTTTGTCCCGGTGAGGAGCCTGAGTGCTCTTAAGGGCTTAATTCCTACCTGAATAGGACTGCGGGGTTGAGGACGGGTTATGTAAAACCCCATCTGACCACACCTTGATGGGGTGCTCTGTACTTCCGAACAACCTGTTCAAACACTTCTTGTTGTTAGAGCAGTAATGTCAGATTGTCAGGCCCTTGGCAGACAAGGAGGTTTCTTTTGGCTGGAAAGTACAGCGGGGTGAGCCTTTGTTGGCTCTTCAGAAACATTATATTACTGTTACTACTACTGCTGCTACTAGTACTACTGCTACTACTACTACTACTACTACTACTACTACTACTACTACTACTACTACTACTACTACTCCTACTACTACTACTACTATTCCTACTACTACTAGAACTACTACTACTACTACTACTACTACTACTGGTACAACTACTACTACTACTACTACTACTACTACTACTACTACTACTACTACTACTACTACTACTAGAAATACTACCGCTACTACTACTACTACTACTACTACTACTACTACTACTACTACTACTACTACTACTACTACTACTACTACTAGTACTAGTACTTCTAGTAGTAGTAGTAGTAGTAATACTACTAGTAGTAGTAGTATTAGTAGTAGTAGTAGTAGTAGTAGTAGTAGTAGTACTACTACTACTACTATTACTAGTACTACTACTAGTACTACTACTACTACTACTACTACTACCACTACTACCACTACTACTACCACTGCCACTACCACTGCAACTACTACTACCACTACTACTACTACTACTACTACTACTACTACTACTACTACTACTACTACTGCTACTACTACTACTACTACTACTACTACTACTACCACTACTACTACTACTACTACTACTACTACTACTACTACTACTACTGAGCTGTTCCTCTGAT
>OMLC01105008.1:4750-16773 GCA_900302585.1 Regalecus glesne
AGGGGGGGGTGAATGGGGCCAGTTACAGACACTGGGGTCACACTACAGGAAAAGCAAGGGGTCAGTTAGGGACATGTACGGGTGCTTGTGAGGAGGTGGTGAAGGATGCTAAACCAATAAATCCAACACATAAATCCAGCCATGAAAAGTTAAATAATGATGTAAGGATGAAGGAGGGTCCTGCATAGTGTTGGGTAGGAGATCATAGAATAGCCACCAGAGCACAACAGAGCCCAAAAGTTGGACAAGGTTAGGCTTGCCAGTTGTCAGCTCATAGGGCCTCTGATAATGAGCCTACAGATGTGGATTAGGTTCAATAACATACAGTAGTCTGTCGTGCAGTCTACCTCGATGGTAGTAGGCATGTGTAAGTGTATGCTTTTTCCAAGCTGTATACATTGGTTCCATGGTAGATCTACAACCGTATGCAGATTGAAGAAGTTCACATGGACGTTGGGCTGAGCAAGGACAAAACGTGGAAAACAAACCTCTTTGTAAGCATAATAGTGCATCCAGAGAAAAACCCCACTGCTTGTGTCGATCCATATCAGTGGAGGTCAATACAATCATCGCAGTCAGTGAAGGACAAACTCAAATAAAACACTCGCAAGACACAGGGAGAGCAGATGTTACACCTCAGTCACACACACACACACACACACACACACACACGCACACACACACAGCAAATATCACTCTCCTTGAAGTTAATAGACTCAGGGTTATCAACAAAAGGTTGTGCATACCACTACACAGTCCAGCTGGGGAATGTGAATGGGAAACATAAATGAGAAGCACCTTCCAACTGTTCCAGGGACAACTTTTCCTAGATAACCAGACCTCTAATGTGTACTTGTTATCTAAGGACTCTCAGACTACATCTAGATTTATTCATTTTCACTTGGGGTGGGCCACAATGGAATTTTTTGCCCCGTTTCAAAACAGCTTTGATATTTAATATGGGTGTAATACATAGAAGTAGAATTATGATGAAATATTTTAATATAAGTAGAGATCAGATATGATAATGTTATTACATACTTTAACACGACAGTGAATTTGCATGCTCCATCAATAGGCTATGAGAGAACTCACCAGTTATGCTGTGTATATGCCAATAGTATACATCAGGGGCGAATACAGCTCATCTTTAGTCAACAATAGCGACAGATTTCTTGATGCTGCTTCAAAACCAGTGAAATACATCTCTTGCATAACAGAACAATCATCACAAGTGATGGGTCGATACCGGTGATGGAGGGGAATTTATATAAATATATAAGCATCTGTTCATTGAACTAAAAACAGGGTAAGACCCGGATCCCTTATCTTTAAATACCTCAAAGATCTTAAACTCTTTAAGATTTTTGAAAAAATTATTAAAATACAGGGCAATAGAATGCTTGCATCCCAGAGATTCACAGTTAATGTCCCAGTGTTGCCACCAGCTCGGCCAGGTGTTGCAGGAAATGTAATTGGCCTGTGTTCCTGAGCAGGGAGACAGTAGGGGGATGTACCTACATTAAAGGTAGCAACTCCCCACAAGTGATGGGGCACTTTTGCTGCTGTAATCAGATCTATGTGCAATAGCGTGGGCTTTCACACACACGTTACATTACCCTGGAGAAACCTGCAACTGACCTGTGACCAGAAGTGGTGGCTGACTCGTGCATCAAAAGGATGTCTACACTCTCCCCAAGCACGGCAGGACTTGTGCAACAGCAGGTCCTTAAGAGAACAGGGAACTAGATGTGGTACAAAAGGAAGCAACTGTGTGTGCATCTGTTGCCTGAGGGGACACCAGCCACGGTGTTATGAGGATGCAGCGTATTGGGTTTACTGCTGCTCTGGCATGGACACCTCCTCTTTTGGAGATGAGTGTGACCTGATGTGTGTGTAGAGAGCTTCTCCTCTTAACTACTCTGTCATACTCTGGCACAGCCCCCCCATACCCCCCCCTGCATTGGCACGAGATGTCTCACTGGCTCTCGCCACATAAAGGGTAGTTGAATGACACCCGTTGGCAAAGGGTGAGACAGAGAAGTGGTAATCACACACCGCAGCCCAACGTCCCTGCCACCTTGGGTGTCCCACTCCTCATGTATCCCCAGTGCCATTCAATTAGGGGTGCCTTTACACTGCACACCTTACGTTGTGCTCATGAGTACACACATTTCATTATGAAGATATCGAGCGTATTCAGTGGTGAAAGCGTGTGATGATTCAATCAAACCAGGAGAGTTTTGTGGATGAGATTAGCTGCACTCTAAATACACTGCTTTCCCCATCCCACATTTCAATCATACAACATGTCCCAGCAGACGAGGGCTGATTAAATGTTTTGGGGGAGCTCCTCAGCACATGGCTTAGTGTGAGGTTGAGCGCACATGCCGATGAAATAACCAATCTTATACTTTCAATGTCACCACACACGAACACATGCATACACACACACACACACACACACATACACACACCAGACTCACCAAGCGGGCATGAGGGTTGCGGTGATAGTAAAGCTCTTTATATTCATCCATCCAGACCTCGGCTGCCCGTACGCTGTTGGCCAGGGCTTTGCTCCGTGAATACGGGGCCTTTTTGGGGAACACATGTCCCACATGGGAGCACGGGTGGATCTCAAGGCTGCCTCCACACTGCCAGATCTAAACAACAACAGAAACACCACCACGAGGATTTGGTTAACCTCTCAGCTCTGGTTCAACCAGGCAGCACAATGGAAAGTATTGTTTTGACGGGGACTGAAAACAGAAATGCTGTTGTGTGGTTGGTGGGAAAGAAATATTGCTGTCTCTCTCCCTTCAGAGAAATCAGGTTATCGGAGAAAAGAGATGCTTAAATTGTTCAGCGCAATCAAAGATCTGGAGGCTTTATTTGGCCTTCTTTCCCTGGTTGAAGGTTGTAATTATTTCCATTTAATGGTCACAAAAGGCCAAAGGAGAGATTCCAGTAAACCTGAAACCAGATTTTAAAACCTTTGTACATTCTGACTGTGGCTTGGCAAGAGTTTATACATCTTTCATGCCAATATGGAGACCATCAGTGACATAGCTCAAGAAGCTTCACAGATTAAAAGGGTGGTGCTTAAATCTCCGTCTTTATGCAACCAGCAAACACGCCGTCCGCAAATGAATACAATGTACACGCATGAGAAATTCCCATGCATGTACAAACATAATCTCACCCGAAAGGAAAACTCCAGGTTCTCTCCTCCCCACACCTCCATGCCAGTATCGTATGTTCCCAGATAGAGGAAATAGCTCTTGCTCACAGCAAACAGACCACCTGCCATGGTGGGAGACCTGACAAAATAGGGTTCACTGAGCAGTTGTCTTTATTTTTGATTCAATGTGATAAATGGATGGGATCAATTGAACTTGAATGATTTGCAATATGAGTTTTGAAAATGTTGCTTTGCATTTCAGCTACAAACATGTTTGGCTTTACGAAAACTGACAGAACAGTTAATCATTCAGTGTGGTGAAACAGTCAATGAGTACCCACAAGGAATGTATGCAAACAATTTGCAAATTTCATTTCCAACCTCTAATAGAAGGGTTGTGGTGGAGCCAGTGGCCTACCTGATGACATCAATGGGTGAGCGGCGGCGTTTCTGCTCATTCTCTGGCACAGTGTGCCAAGTGAAGACCAATCGCCAATCGAATCCCCCGATTTGCGGCTCTCCGGAGTTGCCCAAATACTGGAAGGTGTTCCAGTCAATCACATCAATAACAGGACACACCACAGCTGATGGCTCCTCTTTTATCCTGAATGGAAAAAGGAAAAGGGCTGCTTATATTTATTGGTCAGCAGGGGCACCATAAAGGCACCAGATGGTTTGTCTGCTGTGAGTGTTTGTGTTGTCTTTCGTGAGGAAAATCCAACTCAGCAATACCGAGACTTAATGAGTGTTTGATGACATCTTGAGAAAAGGAGATCAAGTATGTGAGCTTAACCATTTGCTAAGGTCAGAGTCTCTCTTTATAGAGCAACAGCAATTTCACTTGGCTAGTAGCTACTTTTATTTGGTGTCTTTAATTAGTTGAGGGGGTGGATCTTTATTTTTTTGATAAGATATCCTATTCAAGGATATCCTACTCAAGGGGGGCCTATAGTGGCGTAAGGGGTTAAGGCATCTATGTTCAGTGCATCTCTGCGTCATGCAGTTGGGTGTTCGAATCTTGGCTGTGCCGTTTCCAACCACGGCCGGAGGTCCATAGTTAGTGGGGCATAATTGACGGAAAGTCACATAGGTATAGGGGTTAGGTTGGATAACGGTTATGTGAAGGGAAAGAACTCTGCTTCGTTCTCCTCTGACGGCCAAGCACTGTGCTTTCCCCGCGAGACCGAGAAGTGTGGAATAGTGAGGGCTAGTCGTCATGTGACGTGGAGGACTCGCATGCTATGGGTTCGTCCATCCTGTTGACGTTCTAGAGGAGTATCAAAGAGACTGACCCAGTAGTAGGTAGCTCGGGGAATTCAGGTGAGACAAAAGGGGATAAAATTTAGAGAAAAAAAATCCTACTCAAGAATACAGATACATAGGGTATCAAAGCCGGGACCCTCGAATTAAGTGACAACATCACTATTCAGGAAAGGAAAGCCACTTTATTTGCTCATTGTGTTCTAACAATGAAATTTGCCTTGTGATTTTACCAATCCTATTTTATAGAAGCAGTGGGCGGCTGAAGCACCCGGGGAGCAGTTAGGGGTTCAGTGTCAAGACACTGAACTTCAACATGCTTTCTGAAGGAGCCGGGGATTAAATCGCCAATCTCCTGATAACCACACAACACACCCTACCTCTTGAAGTACACCGCCCCTTTATATCATCCATTTATAGGTCCATTTTGCCATATGGGATGCCTTCAGTACAAGAGGCTAAGAAATAGGCTGATTAATGTTTAAACATAACAGCTGATATGAGGAGTGTTTCAGTGAAGCTGACCTCTCCCATTCAACTCTACGTATTTACCACCCCAGGATGATTTCACTTGACTTAGCACTAAAAGATTGATCATTAGCTAGCACAGCCTTATCTAACATTCAGTCCAGGTGCGTGTGCTTTACACTCAGATCTGACCCGACTCCTATAGCATTGAACTGAATGGGTTTGCAAACTCCTTAGAATGCTGCCCACAATCAAAACATACACACATTCAAATCCACCAACACATTTCCCACAAAAGCTTTAGTTTCCATTAATCATAACCGAAATGGAATACAACAGCCTGAGAGTCAGACCACAACTTTCCTCTTTGTTAAAGGGTATCTCACCTGTAGAGCAGGGGCTCCAACCAGCCCTGGTGACACTCACAGTGGCAGTCCAGGAAGGTCAGCACATCACCCCCGGCTATGGATGCTCCAAGCAACCGGGCCCGCACTAGACCCTCTCTTTTGGTGGCCCGGATCAGACGGACCTTCTTCAGGTTTGATATGTAGATCTCCAAAGGCTCCTTCAGATGATCTGTAGGGAATGAAACAAAATGTAAATGGACTTGTTCTTTTATTTTACCTATTTTATGTTCTCAGAAAGAGACAGAAAAACAGATTGAGAGGTTTTTTTCTGTCATTCAAAATCCTTCAAAAAATATTGATTCCATTAAAGACAATTTCCCCAGCCATGTATCTTTAGAACATCGGCTGTACTGAACTATGGCTGACTGGTAGAAAATAGAAGTGAACAGTGCACCCCTTGTCCATAAAGGGAAAAAATAATTGCATTAGAAAACCCAGAGAAGTAGTCCTGTGAGACTCATTTTACTACTCTGAGGTCTTTATATCCTACATTCATTGCAGTCCAACAAAAAGGAAAAGAAGACCCTGAATAACTTTAAACTGGATAGTGAGAAGCTAGCGCATTAATTTCTCAATTAAAAGCCCTCCTTTCATTAGGTTGTAAATATCACATTTCAGGTGAGTTTCATTGCTTTGTTAATAAAACTCTGAGAAGTAAGAGAGGATCATGGCAAAAAAACACATGGCTGAATATTTGATACATCATACACAAAAAAAGATGAAAAGTGAAGACTGTGATGTGTCACACAATTCACAAAACAAAGTGCTTAAGGAAGAAAGCTTTTGAAATGAATTGACGTGTCTGTCTCCACCATTCCAACGCTCAAATAAAACGTTATATGCATCTTGACATAGCACCTTTATAAACTGCTCGTGTTGAACACACTGCAAGAACCGACTTGTGACTGTGATCAGCTGTCTGCCAGTTTCTATACATCGGACCAGCAGTGGTGCATTTAAAAGCAGTGCCACCAACAAAGCCCCCACTAAATGTGGAAAAAAAATACAACTGCTGGCTATCATGGCTGATTTAGACGGAGTTGTTTGAGCTGGTCAATGAGTAACATAATGATAAGTTTTGGAAATGAGTTAACTTGGGCCAAAAAAAACAGATGCTGCAAAATGAGCCAAGCAAACATGCTTCACTGGGGACAATGATGATGATGATGATGCAACAGGTAGCAGCAGGGACACAGTTGGCCAAATCTAAAGCATCTGAACTGCTTTTGCATTTGGTCATAATATAAACAGTAAAAGGAAACATATTTATATATTACTTTTTTTTTTTTTAAATGGGCAGCATTGTCACAATGTGGACACCTAAGTGATGAGAAACTGCCTAAGAAAGAAAGCCACCTAATTTGTCATTGTAGGTTACAGTGAGGTTTGCAAAACCATTGATGATTGCATGCTGCATGCCTGCCAGGCTTTTAATAAAGGCTGTGACAGGCCACACCCGAGAGCCACCAAGAAGTCCTGGAGAAAAGACAGGAAAAGCTGTGCGCCCAGTGTTATTAAGGATACAATGAACTATACCTAACCCTAACCCTCTTATATTCACCTCAAAAGGTTTTTTTGTGGGTTGAAAAAGAGCCCAAAACTTTATAGCTTGAGGCCATCCTCAAAACCATTTAAGGTCAACTTCCTCCCCCAAAAGCCAGGTATGTTTTGCATGGTGGTCTAGACTGATAATGTATGGTGGCAGTACAGTGTGGCATAAATGAAGAAAAGGGATGAACAAATGTCACTTTTCCCACTTCCAACACCTAATCTGAGTGCAGATCTTTGAGTATCAGCCAATGCCGAGTCCTCATCTGATCCATGACTTTTGCTGAACACTGCATACTTAAATCAGTAGCTTCGGGGAAATAACAGGCAAAATAACTGCAAGTATCTTCTTTTCTTCTCACAATTACAGAAATGCAGCCTCCCATGTGCAAGAATACATTAAACAATGTAATTTTCCTTTGATTCATCAAATGTTGCTCATGGTTTATGGTATTTGATTTTGGTCTCGGGGAAAATTTCTGATACCAATACTTTATTTTAGCCTGGTATGAACCCCAACACCTGATACTAATATCAGCACTCACACATCCTTAACAGAACGTGACAGAAGTAGGCAAAAGCTGCTATAGCAATTTGTCATATAGTCTCTCATAACCACACTTGTATTAGCTTAGCCCCTGTAAACTCCACACTTGCATAAGCCTCACTCGCCCCTGTAATCTCACTCTGTCCTTGCAGTAAATTTCCACTGTCTAGTTGGCGCCTTTCCTTCCTGCATCTAGACAAAATATCATACTTGGACACCTGATTACACTAAATGAATGAAATATGGTTTAACAGCCAAGGCTACTGGATCACCCTGTCTCCACAGTGTATAAATAACAATGTATCTGTTCACTTGGGGGTCAGACTCTGTTGACACATTGTGTGAGCAGGCTCTGTCCTTTCAGCACTGAGACTAACGCTCTGGAACTCCAACTGCTTAATAGATACAGAAAGGCCACCTTTTGGTCCCAGCTCTTATTTTTCTCATCAGGACATCCACAGATTTCAATGACAAAAGCAAATAATTACATGGTGTTTGCGTACTTACCCCTCACTACTTACACAGGTTTGTAATTCATCATGTTTATGCACATAGTCTTCGGGACAAACTGAGATTTTGACTCTCAACAAAGACACGTGCTGTGGTAAATCTTCTCTGAAAGAGAGTCTGGCAGTGTGTATGATATGGTGTCCTCTGCTGCCATTTTCCTGGTCAGGTTATATACTGTATAGTCTTTTGGCAGCCAGACTTCTGACTATCATCATAAAGTCTGGTCCACACTGTCCTTCAGCGAGTTCAAGAGCTGTCTACTTCAACTTGAAAAGGTGGTTGACTGACATTCAAAACTATTACTCTCAGACTATTGCTTTGGCTTGTTTTCTAGGACCACTTGATTCTAAAACGGTGGTACTGGTAAAGTCGGTCTCAAAGTGTGAACTTCACACTTTCTCCAACCCACCGATTAATTCTTCACAGCCATTGCTTTGATTATTAATGCTGGGCATCAGGAAAGGGCATCCAGCCTTAATCCCCCCCATGCTTGAGTAAATGTGAGAGGATTATTTTATTTTTTGCCAGGACACTGATAAAAACTATTGCAGCCATGTCTTCTGGAAATGTGTTGACAATTTCATGACTGCCATTCCACATAGCCAATGAAAGTAGAGCCTTTGGAAATTGGAGGCCCCAGAATGGCTAAACTACAATAATGCATCAGCAACATACACTTAAAATGTTAGTTTTACTCCTGAAAAAAAACAAAACTAGATGATTGCCCCTTGTTCAAAACCAACCCCACCAATCTATCCTCCTCTTTGTGAATAGGAGGTGGACCAGTCTGCGGTATGAAAGAAAAGTAAGAAAAGTCTTTCCCTCGGCATCAATATGTGCAGTCTTTTTGCCTGTACCTCTGTCACTGTAGTCGTCTACCAACACCACCTCCTTCAGCAGAATGTCTGGGGAGGTCTCCAGTACACTGTGGACTGTCCTCAGCAGGGTTGACCAGGCCTCATTGTAGAAGGCAATGATCACAGAAGTCGATGGCAAGGAGTGATAGTCATACTTCAGCTCTCTGCAACTGTGACAGACAGATTGGTGAAAAAGAAGGGAAGGAAAAGGGTCAGTATGAGATATGGAGTTGGGCTGAGGATACACAACGGACTCAAGATCAAGCCATGCTACACGGAAGTAAGAAAAAAACTGCTTCTCTGAGTGTCTGTGTAAAAAGGAGAGCATCCCTAACTTATCTTGTGGGTATTTTTCAACCTTGTTTGTAATCTATGCCTTTATCCAGCGACATAAAGATCAATTCAGGTTCAACATTTTATAAAATACTTCCTACATCTAACTCGGCAAAACAACCAAAGTAGTTTCCTCGAGCCATAATCCTCAATCATCCCACCTCCCGGCCAAGTGTGAAAATCTTGATAGAAGATACTTTGTCATTGCACATATACGTACATACAACAAATTCAATTCTCTCCATTGAACCCATTCAATGCCGGGAAAAAGTTCCAGTCCCCCCCTCATTACTCAAGTCAGGAGCACATGCAGGAATACCAGCCCTTAACATGCATCTGTTTGATGTTGGGAGAAAACCAGAACATCTGCAGGAAACCCATGTGGACATGAGAAGAACATTAAACTCCACATAGAAAGGACCTAGGATGGCCTGGGATTTAAACCCAGAACCTCCTTACTGTGAGGCAGCATTGCTAGCCACTAGGCAACCGTCCTGCCCCCCCTCTTCTTTCTTTAGAAGAGGCCATTCATATTTCTGACCTCATTGTTTTAATCAAATTCATCAGGAAATCAACAAGATCAAAAAGAAAAACATTAGGGCTGGTAGATAGCACAAGTCTGGATTAGCCAGAGGGTGGTGTTTGCATACATTATCATAGTAGATTTATGAGTGTTGCCATTTTCTTTAGAAAGCCCATCTACTCAGCCTCCGGGAGAAATGTCTTTTTCCAGTATTGTGAAAAAAACTCATATCTTAGAGCCAAAATCAGATATGAAGAGGTGTAAAAGAGTTCCACGTCAGCAGGATTCTACAGTGTACCATCAGGGATGTAAAAGTTGCTAGGTATATTTGGATAAGGAGGGAGATTGGTCACACCCAAAACTGCTACCAATGTAGGGTTGAAGATTGAACATCAGAAAAAAAATGACGACGTTTCACTTCTCAGTTTTGAAAAACAAAAAAAAAAAAAATGAGGCTAAGATTACATGATGAGTTATGACAGTATGTCATATGTCATTAGCATCCGAGTCAATATCATACAGCGGTGACTTGGAAAGATGTTATCTGCAGCTTTTAACAATATGAGACAAGTGC
This sequence comes from Regalecus glesne, assembly GCA_900302585.1. Taxonomy (NCBI): domain Eukaryota; kingdom Metazoa; phylum Chordata; class Actinopteri; order Lampriformes; family Regalecidae; genus Regalecus; species Regalecus glesne. The sequence goes on from OMLC01105008.1 coordinate 14,959, forward strand.
ACATTCTTCTAACTGTCTGCACCAGCCAATCTGTTAAAAAGATCAAATCCTTCTTGCCTCCATGGGGTATAAGAAATAAATTGAGTATTTCTTTAAAAATGGTTTGGCAGTTTTCCATGTGGTTTCCTATGTGATCCATTGCTTGCGACATGGTTGTTGAATAAGGCGATTGCTTTTTTTGGTATTTTAAGAATGTCACACAACCGAAACTTGTATAACCGGAGTGACAATAAGCATCTTGAATCTTGAAGAGCGAGATTCAACCACGTGTTGTGGAGGGCTATATGTAGATAGGACAGGTTTCCATCCTTTCATTCAAACTCCACACAGGCTGGGTTCACTTGTCAGTCCTTCACTGAACAGATTTCTGTGTAAATTAGCTTACAGTAAACTTAATGTGCATGCCAGTCAATATCCAGTTAGCACAGTTAACACTTTAAAGACCATATGAGTACATTGCGCAAGAAAGGAAAAACAGTTGGGACCACATTCATCAGTAGAACTATACATGAGAACATGTCACAGTAACCATTATCTCAAAGAGGTCAAAATGTCTTGAAGTATGCTCAATAATCCTGCTAAGGCAATCACACAAAAAAAAGAAGTGAATCAGTTCAACTGGATCAGAAGTGACATCTTCAGTCTATCTTTCAGTTTATCTGAAAAGATGGTAACCAAAACTGTACAACCTTTACAACCTGTCATATTGGATATCATATCAGAAGGTGGCTGTACTGGATGTGGCTGGTACAAGTCTCTCAACCACATATCGTAATACCAAGCTAAAGTGAGTGATGGAGAATGGCTTGTATTTTATCAAATTAAGTTTGTGTCACCCATATTCCTCCTATCCGCATCTAATGTATAATTATGCAATGAATGTATCAGACACAAAATTAGATAATAAGCAGTGGGGGATCATCTCATGTTAAACCAATCCAAGCCACCCACACCATTGGAAATGGATAGATTTATCTCAGGACCTCTTTATTTATGTCGGCTTCAGTCATTTCAGCATGGCCCTAGAGTAAAATCTAAAGCATTCAACATATTGTGCAGTAGCCATGCATAAAACTAGTATAGTAAAGTTTATTTGGAAACGTTTCCAAATAAACTTCTGATCCAGTTGAACTGATTCACCTCTTTTTTTTGCTCAATAATCCAGGTATGGATTATTGAGCATGCATCAAGACATAGTATAGGAAATCTCAGCCCAAATGTAATATTCATGTTTTCCAACATTGAAAACGACCTTCTGATGAGGTCAGTAAACTTTTTGGAAGAGGCAGGGGGCCACCCTCCTATTATTTTAATTACAGCAGCAAACAAGTTAAAAATCAGAGTAAAATTGTGAGACATATTAAATAATCCATGCTTCACAGATCAGTGAATGGCTGTTCCATGTCAGGTCTAGTCAACTTTATTTATGTAACCCAGTATCACAGGACAGTTCCAAAGGGCTTTACTGTCAGAACAATACGCGTAACACAGCCTCTATGGCTGGACCCTACATGAGGGCTGCTGTCTGAGCTGAGGATAGAATGAGTGAGTTGAGGGGGCGAGAGGATTAAGATCATTTGAAGTAAAAACCTTGTCTGCATACAGGCATTTTAAACACTCACTTTCCTCTTCCACAGAGAAAATGGAGAATTTGAAGTCAAACTGATAGCACGTTTCACCTGTGTGTGTGTGTGTGTGTGTGTGTGTGTGTGTGTGTGTGTGTGTGTGTGTGTGTGTGTGTGTGTGTGTGTGTGTGTGTGTGTGTGTGTGTGTGTGTGTGTGTGTGTGTGTGTGTGTGTGTGTTTAAGTGGGGCC
>OMLC01105027.1:0-24515 GCA_900302585.1 Regalecus glesne
GAAAGCTTACAATGGTGTTGTGTGAAATAATAGACTTCTACAGCAATGTTTTTTTTCTGAGGACACGAAGTGCCTTATTAAGTAACAACTGTGTTTCATTAGTCTGAATTCCCCAAGGAGAATTGAACCCCTAACTTTTTTCTTTTGCATATCCCACCTTTATTTGATAGGCTAGTTGAGAGGGAAAGACAGGCGAGGCAGTAGTAAGAAGGGATGACATAAAGCAGTTCAGATCCAAACCCAGAGCACTACGGTAAGGACTCTCAGTAAGGAACCCTCAGCCCTATCTGCTATGTACTCTAACAGGTGAGCCACCGCAGTTCCCCTGAACCCCTAAGTTTTGGCAGTATCAGTGCCATGCCATGATATATTGCATGGGCAACATATCAATATCAGTCACTATATGAGTGATCAAGTTACAAGACGTTTTTGTGTATAAATATCTTACAAAAGTACCACCACCCAACCTCAAGATAGTGTCACATTAGTGATGAAGGTGGTCTGTCCTAAATATTGTGATTTTTGTGTCAGGCAATATCATCAACTTTGTGAGAAGCTCCCCAGGACCACAAGACATGGAAAGCCCCTTAAAGCACTGGAGGTTCTAACACTATCACTTCAAGAAGAACTCTATTCATTTGTTGTTGTACATCCGTAGGACAAAACTTATCCTCTGCACTTAACTCGTCCTAATGTATGGGAGCAACTATTTTCCTATTGCCTTGCTCAGGGGCACAGGCAGGGATAGCAACCCTAACGTCCATCTCTTTCTGATGTTGGGAGGAAACGGGAGCTTCTGGAGTAAACCCACGAAGACACGGGGGGAACATGCGTACTCCGCAGAGAGGACCTGAGACGGGGGTTCGAGCCCAGGATCTTCTCGCTGTGAGACAACATTGGGCCACCGTGCTGTGTGTGTACAGTGTGTTTATGGTTCAAATGAACCATAGACAATAACACGGCAAGATGATATATTTCTGGTTTTTTATCATCTGGTTTATGAACATTGAGCCTACAAAGGCTACGCTGACCTGCCGTCTTGTGCTGGAAAAAGAGAGTTTGAAAACCGTGTCCCGTCCCGAACCCCATCAGCCATCCGAACTGAGGCTAACTTGACTGGCATACACACAGACGTCCCCCAGCATCCGAAGAAACGCAAAGTGCCGGGGAGTAGAAAACGGCATCAAACTACGGGATTACAGACAAACTATTGAAGTTATATCCTAACTGATTTCAGCAGAGCAGTTATTGTATACTAAGAACCCGAAAGCGTAAAAAAATACATTAGATCAACTTGCTAGCTAGCTTAGCATAGCTTAGCCAAAACTTTCTCCATTGTCCCTAAAAGCGAGAACTCCACAAAACTCCTCCATTCTTACCAGCGCCACGGCTGCGTTGCGTTTCCACATTCCTCTCTCAAAATGTGGATTTAAAAAAATACTACTTATTCGTGTAGCACATAAACATCATGTCGATAACCCTCACAACAACTCTGTTCACCCCCTTTGCCATCTTCGCTGGACAGAGTAGACTTCGGGTGCAATGGCGTCCTCCCCCTCAACTCCCCCTCTGAGGGTGCGTATGTGCGTGCGTGTGGTTCGGATTAGTTCATTTGGCTTATTTATTATCGGTGCCGGAATCCACCAGTTCCCTGCTTAGAGCCGTGTTGTGGTTCTGATCCGGACATTTTCACAATAACATACATGGCTGATGAGTCTCATCCAGTCCTTTGGACCCAGCAGGTTCAGCCAGACCTCCAGCCACCCACTGGGGAGCTCTACTCGGTCAGATGCTTTTCATTATGTCAGTCTTACTCTCTCATCTGACTTTCAACATGACACCACACACGGTGGCATAGCTCAGGAGGTGGAGGGTGGTAGACCATTAATCAGAAGATTGGTGGTTCGATTCCCCGGCCCCTGCAAGAATCGTGTCGAAGTGTCTTTGAGCAAGACCCCCCACCCAAAAAAAAGAAGAAAAAGAAACGCTTCCGTGGCGCTGCAGCTTCTCACTGCTGTACAGTGGGATGGGTTAAATACGGAGGACACACTTGTATGTGTAATGACACATGCATAAAGCTTCTTCTTCCTAGATAACGGATTGAGACGCTGATCCCGGCACAGCCCCGTTGTGCTTCTGATACACGCTCGGCGTGCTACAGTTGTTCGGGAGGTTTGTGTAGTAGCGATTATTATGATATTTAATATTCTGTATTTAGGGAGGAGGCTTTGTGCTCTTTATGAATGAGCTGGGGTCGCTCACAGCCTTCGGGCCACCCAAGCAGATCAAAGCTTCGCGCACATCGACGTCACTTCCATTCAGCCATTCACAGAGAAGGGGGCGTGACGGTATTCGTCCACACGGTGGCGCACTTCCTACATTACTTTTGCCTCAGCAGTGAATACAGACGTTGTCTCACCACTACAAAATGAGTTCTGTTAATAATAATAATTCAGGAGATTCTAAAATCAGGACTACAGTGACCACCAAACATTGCATATGTTAGTCTGTTTGGTGCTACGAAACCATTAGTGATCCTCATCTCTCCTCTTAACCTAGCTTCTACTACTCTTTCCCATATTTTCAGGCTGTGATTGATCCACTTTATATCTTTGTTCTGGCTACAGCTCTGCACATCTTCCTTATTCTATTTTCCTTGTCCTCATTCTGCTCTTATTCCATCATGTTTGGTCTATAATGGTCAAATAGAACTCCGTAGTCATTCTGGTTTGAGACGATGTGATTTAAAAAAAATCTGTTTTGGCCAAACACTTGAAAACAATCCATGTGATATAAGGGCAGCGTCAGTCGAGCAACATCGTTCAGGATGTACAGTGTAAAATGAGATTTCAAGTACACTTAAACGTTTTACTTTTTGACAAAAAAGGAATTCCCCCACAAAACAGGATTATTCATCCTTGAATAAAATAAAATAAATAAATTACAATTCACTTGCTTAAGAAGGGTCACAACCCACTTGCAGCTTAAAAAGTGAGGGTAAGATTTTACAGTCAAAACTTCAGCATTGGAATCTGTGGAGTGAAGTCTGTCAGCAGAGAAACCATCAAACCCTGAAGAAACAGAAAAACAAGATTTCTTTTTATGTAATGCAGAGACACATTAAAGGAAATTGCATGGTGGCAAAAAGCTAGCATTTGTTTCAGCCACAGTAATAATTGCTTATTGTAAATGTATATTATTTTGTTATTACTTATTCTATGTACATTTCCAAAAGTCTCATCATATGGATGGACCCTCACCCCAACACCACAAACAACCGCCAATTTAAACAGGGTTCATATCCAACTTAGGTCAACCCAAACTCCAATCCACGACCTTATTCCCCTAACCAGAGTTCATGTTCACTCATGTAAGTATATATTTTGTATGCTTTATGTGGATAATCTAGTTTAATCTACATACATCTTTACGTATTTTGAACCTTGTACTGTATCTGTTATATATCTACAAAATGTCTTGTGTAAATAGATTGACTGAGATAGAAATTAGAATTAATTAATGAAATGTATATGTGTACTTGTGTGTATGCTTGCTTGTCTCAAATTGCCTCTCGAGACATACATGATTTTGAATTGAAACCAGGTTTATCAGCATGTAAAGGTACATCTATGGTCATTTTGTCCCCCATAGGTGGCTCACCATAATGGTCCACTTTCTGTTCTCAGCCTCCTGGAAGACGAGGGAACGGTTAGAGTAGAACACCTCGTCATCCACCTCTTCTGGTTTCCGGGGAAGACAGTGCAGGAAGGTCCAGTCTGGCTTGGCCACAATTCCTGTCTGTTGTGGACAGACAGGAAGTCAAAATAGGGGACATGATATGAACAGTTTCCCAGCCTTCCCCTTTAAAAAGTGAGGATTCTATCTTTTAGCTTTGCTCTAAACGATGACTTGGCCGATGCCAGATGAGTACACGTTCATCTGGTTGTTGTCATGCCCCTCAGTAGAAAACAGGAAGTACTTTTCTGTTGCAAAAACTGATCAACACCGATGAACAAGCTTCATTCATTTGTCATTTTATACACACACAACAAAATATGTTCTCTGCATTCAACCCATCCTATTATATAGGAGCAGTGAGCAGCTGCAGCACCCAGGGACCAACTCTGTTGTCCTATTGTCTTGCTGAGGGGCACAGGCATGATTAACCCTAACGTGCATGTCTTACTGATGGTGGGAGGAAACCAGAGCACCTGGAGAAAACCCATCCATACATGGAAAGATCATGCAAACTCTACACAAAAAGGACCTGGGGTAGAATTTGAACCAAGAACCGTCTTCCTGTGAGGGAGCAGTGCTGACCACTGCACCAGGATAATATGATTAAAGGTGTTTGCATATCTAGTCATTAAATGATCCGATCAACATCAGGACTGCATGTTTTAATCAGAACAATGCTGAGACCCTCTTCGGACCGCGATGGTAACAACACAGAAGTCAGCATGTTTACCTTCATGGTGATCTGGTAACCATGGAAGTCCTTCAGCTTCTTCTTCTTCTGTTCCTCCTGGCCCATGCTGATCCAAGTGTCTGTGACCAAGACGTCACCGCCACGGGCCGCCTCCGTCGGGTCAGAGGTCAGAACCAACTGAGTCCCATGCTGAGACAAAGCAGTATAGCCAACACATTTGGGACAACCGGCAGTTTAGTAAATGAGCATTTCCTTGGAGCTGATGTGGCGGCCGTAACTAAAAACAGCAACATGTATCGTAAATGTGTAAATACTGTAAGTTTCTGAAAACAGAAACCGATCAGAATATACTGGTCCACCTGTAAGTTTTGTTTCCATGATTAACATTAACGAGGCGGTGTCAACAAAGGTGGTCATAGGAAAATAGGATTTATCAAAATGATATGATTCTTTGCGAGATCTGTCAATTCACTGTTAAATTCTAAGCATACATCTTGCATATATATACTAGACATTGTATGTACACAAGTAAGCTCTGTCATGTCTATCTCGGGTATGTGTGTAACTTTACTTCTTTTGGCTTGTACCCCATTTTTCAGGTGTCACCACACCAGATTCCACAGTTTCCATCAGTAAGACATCAGTGGTGGCTGTTGAGCTTGAAAACATGTTTTTCTTTTCATCTATTTTGGCATTTTGCCCAAACCTTTGTGAGCACCCTAATTTACATCTCTGTCCCTATAAAGGGAGTTGGGTGGGTCACATACTGAACTGAGAGTTACGGATGAAATTCAGATTAATGCTGAAATGTACTCCTGTTTTGTTTTAGACCTAGGTGCAGGTGACCTGATGCAACTATTTTTGACAATGGTGGTCGTTGTTACCCCGGGCTTGTCACCATAGGCATGCATGTAAGTAACCTGCTAATGTGTATTTCTATTGGTTTAGTCTGTAGGATCAGAAGGATCCATTGGTAGAGTCTATTAAATTACGAGCAGTCGGTGCATAATGACTTCACATGTTGAGGATTTCACCTGTTTGGAGAGTCTCTGTGCCTCTTGAATGACACTACTTTGTGCCTCATAACCCTGAAAATGAGGAGAGAGCATGAGATTACCATCATTGACTCGCACCACAAAAGATCACCGCGAGTTGTTTGGCCCCAGTAACTCTGGTCAAGCAAGGGATAACCAAGGAGAAGCTAAAGTATCATCTATTCAGTGGGAAACTCTCAATAGTATTAGCAAGAAAGAGAGAAAGCGAGGGGTTGACATAGAGACAGACACAAAACAAAATTAAAACAGGCAAGTGTGAAGTACGATGTAAACCTTGGGTGTGGCGATCTTAAGGTGTACTCCCAGCTTGGGTGCAGCCATCATGATAGAGTGGAGGACATTGTTCCCATCTCCGATCCAGCTCACTGTTAGTCCGCTGAGAAAGCCATAATGCTCCTGGAGGATCACCATCATAGGGAATTAGAAAATGGCATCATGTCATTTAATGCCTGGTAAAGAAGGATGAAACTGTCAAGGGCATCACGGTGCAAGGGTGCAGCCCAGGGGAGGGTTTCATTTGGGATAGCTTCAGTACCTGCAAGGTGAGGAAGTCAGCCAGGATCTGGATCGGGTGGTACAGATCAGACAAGCCATTAATGATGGGGATGGAGGCCTCTTTAGCCAGCTCCTCCAGCGTGGAGTGGCAGTAGATCCGTCCCATAACAATGTCACAGAGTCCCGAGAGAACCCTGCAGGAGAACGACAAGTAAACAGCAAAGACAATATAAAGAGCACTTTGCTAGCATGATACAAGTTTCATTATAGAAAAACAAGGTAGGATGCATAGAGGTGTCAATTTTACATGTCACCATTAATCCCCATGTTGTGTGGATGGACACAGACTGAGAGGGAGCTTGGGGGATTAAGGCTGGTTGCACTTCCTGATGCACCACAGTGGGTTCAAACCTGCAACATCTGGCACATCTGCGCACTCTACCACTGAGCTACCACGACCCCTGGTGTATCTTTCTGTGTACTGTTAAAACCAGACTCTCACTTCAGGTTTACGTTTTCCTTTCAAGGCATATATTACATATTGACCAGAATGAGTCAGGGTTTAGTCTTTGACTTACCAGCAGTTTACCTGCCAGTCAGAACAGGTAGTTTTGCCTGAAGGAACTATATTGGTTCAGTGCCTAAATGATAATTTGCTCACAAGACAAGGATACATCCAGAAAAGTAATCCTAATCCCACTGCTAAAAGTCCCCACAGAACACAGCCATGAGGTAAGCCTTGCCAAGTTATAGGTTGTGCAAACAGAGATGATGTTCTTTTGAAAATGATTTTGGATATTCCTAAGCTAACCAACAGATGATGTATTTCTTATGCATGACTAGCTACTTCAGACAATAGATACTAGGCTATGCCTGCTAGGAGCGGCCATGTAGACACGGTGGCTCAGCGGCAGAGTGGGCGCACCAGGGAGTCAAGACGTTCCGGGTTTGCATCCTGCCATGGGGCTCCGTAATTGTGAGGTATTCCATGTAAAGCACTTTGAGTGGTCACTAGATTAGAAAACAGCTATATAAGAACAAGTCCATTTATCAATGCTGAATATCACACATAGCCATAATCTGAGACCATGGGATGAAGTTAATTGGTTCAGTTTGCAGACAATCAGATGATTTATTCATCAAACGTGAATGCATGCAAAAATGACATGGTGGCGCTGCTGAAATCCCTCACAGGACTCGGTCACATGGCAAAGCTAGCCTATCCAAATGAGTTTGTGTAGACAATAATGACTATCGTGATGATAGTTCAAATTTTAAGGGTGTTTGATTCCCCTGCATGATAACAGTACTAGAACAACCCCTTTACATTCTCAACCACCTCCCTTAGCTCTCAACACAGGCTTATTGTCAAACATCCAGATGACAAGGAGTTAATGTCCTCTTCATGCAGGATGTGATAGGTTCAGATATCTTTCAAATCTATGTTTCTGTTTCTGATGCTGCAGTCATTAAATGGAAGGTTGTTTTTTTTCAAAGTTTCTTTAATTTACTTTTTTTGGGGGGGTTTCCTGCCATTATTTTATAAGATGGTCAAAAGACGACATGCAGTAAAGGGCCACTGCAGCAAAGACTCAGCCTTATGTGGTACATTCTGTACCAGGTGAACCAATGGGGTGCCCCACAGATCACTTTTGCACCTTTGTTTTAGAACAGTAAAAACAGTTGACATCTTCCCAACCACTCTGGGCTCTCTTTTTCCATAGTGTGCATAGTGCACACTGTGGCATCAATCCATCCACCATTGAGACAGCACTGTAAGCAATCTCACCTTGCTGTGTCTTTATAGTTCTCATTGACACCTAGGTGGATGTCTTGGGAGGTAAGGAAACACGGGTGTCCACCAAGTAGCGCAAAACCTGGAAGGAAAGTCACAGAAATGAATGACAACATTTTCCCTTGACAAATGTGCAAAACCTTCACATCGAACAGAATAAATACATGACCCAGTAATTAATAAATTATTACCATGTCATGTGTTTGTGTGGAAAATTAAGCAAAACATGGAGAGTGGAGAGGGATGCCCATAGACAGAGCAGTCCTTTTCAGAGAAAGTAAAAATGGCCTTTCAGCACTTTCATTGTATCCTGCTCGACACTGATCCTGAGGCCAGTGAACACAAAGGTCCGTGCCTATGACATAAAACACACTCATCATGAGCACTCACACTTGCATGTACATCAGATCTCTCATGGATCATTGTGCAGCTCACATACTTTTCAGACTTGAGTGAATACCAACAAGGACTTTGATAACAAGCAGACAACGCTGAGCGAACAAAACTGTCCAGTCTGCTATCCATAACCTCCACAAGCGTATCCACCCCTCAGTGATGCCAAACCAACACTGCCTTATGTCTCTGAAAAGTCAGTCTGTGCTATGTAATGTCTCTGTACAGGAGCATGTCTGACTTACTGCGTCCTGTGTCTGTCACTTTCTACATGCAACACTTGAACCAACTCTGAAAGACTTCTTCCCCCCTTGGGACAGTGATCCGTCTATCCAGCCGCGATGAGGGTGTTGGATCAAACTTGTGTCCATGCATGCATAGCTACCATGTACAGACCTGTTTCGGTGGACATCCTGGTTCTGGTGCTCCTCTTCTCAAATATCATGGCAATAGACTTCCCTTTAAGGAGAGGGAGGTCCTGAAAATAGAAAGGCAAGTTACCTCAACTGACTGATCCAGACCCAGACAGAGATGATGCAAACTGAACACATGTGACTTTCCTGCTTTTCATGCTTGATCCGGTGTTTCAAATCCGCAGATGCCCACAGCAAACTCTTGATCTCTTCTGGGTTAAAATCCTTCAGTGTGAGAAAGCTGCGGCCCTTTAAACTCACATAACTCAGGCATGCTGATCCGGTACTGGAACACACATTCCGAACACACAACTTCACAGATTTGTCATTATCTTCTCACGACCCCACCAATACGTGACTAGAGACACTACAACAGGACCGTTTGCTTGAGATGTTGTTGGCTGCAGTCTCTTACCTGATCCCCCGGAACAGTTGCAACGTTCTCAGACTTTTGAAAAGGGCCTTGTTCACTCTGCTCGACATCTTTAGCTTTGGATATCTGCAGCTGTTGTCTTCTTGCTTCACTGGAGATGAACTAAATCACTGGCAGAGGCGTGGTGGCTGAGGTATAGGCGTCCCATTTGAAAGACTACACTCATACTGGCCTTTGGGGGCGGCCACCTACCACTCTGCCATGTGCTGGAGCAGCTAACAAAAATTCTGCCGGCGTAGAGACATGTTCGGTTTGAGCTGTTAATTGGCTGTTTATTTTGGGGCAGTGTGAAGCTGTGGCGAAGAGGTGCAGTGCCGGGACTTGCACCAACCGTTATGTCCTGAAATATTAACACAGGAGCTCCAAATATCCCCGACATAGCGATTTAGTTTGACTATGATCCACGGATGTTGTAAAGCTCTTGACGCATAGGAGCGCTCGAAGCCCACCCTGGAAGTGTGCACCAGGGGTGTGAAACACGGCTCTACCAAAAGGTTCCGGTCAGGTGTATAGGCACAGCATTACATTAAACAAATGAATCCAATCTCATTCAACTTGATTATTGTTATTATCATTATTAAATATCTTGTGATTCTGTTATAAATATATTACCTATGTGTTATCTGCTATAAACGTTGTCTTATTCTGTAAATACATCTATTGCACGTCTGTTCGTCTTGGGTGAGAGTTCCGTTCTGGAGCCGAAGTCGTATTCACCGACGTTCATGAGTCTCAGACCTACCTCATCAACTACAACACACCCACGGTATAGGAGACAAACGCTCTAACCCCTGAGCTAAATAACAGGCTTTCTAACCCAATGGTTAAAAGCGTTCTTAAGGCTAGGAGTGTGAGGATTTTACCACATACTGCCGTCACCTAGCCCATTCTAGCTGGTACCCGTTACACTTCCTCTGTAGCTCTCCCTGTGGCTTCTTCCTATTCTTTCTCTCTGTTAAAGGCTTTTAAGGAGGGTTTTCCTTATCTCATATGAGGGTCTCAGGATAGGATGTTGTGTTTGTGTAAAGTCCACTGAGGTATATCAGTTAATGTGATAATGGGCTCTTCAGATAAAGCTGACTTGGCTAGTTGCTCTACGTGTCAAAATACCGGAATGCTCCTTTAAGAGAGTGCCTGTGGGAGAGGGGTGTGGCTTCTAAATCCTGACAACTGGTCATTAATTAAACTGTACAGGTGAGTGATTAAACCATGGCGACCAAGCACAGCCACTACCTCAAGCAGGGCAGTTTGGGCCATCCATGAGCCCGCCCTGTGCTCATTCTAACATGTGGTAGCAGCCGAGTCTCTACAGGCCACCCTTCAGGTTCAGCGTCTCACCTGCTAGCCCGCAGCGTCCCGGTGACATATGCTGGAGATGACACCGGAATGATGACAGGACAGATCGACGCTGACATACCGGGTGAGACAGACCAGATAACCGGCAAATCTCTGTTTTAATCACTGCATTGCCTCCACAACACCAGCAGGTATCATTCTGCGTGTGTGTGTACGTGTGTGTGTGCGTGTGTACGTGTGTGTGTGTGTGTGTGGGGGGGATTTAAATCTGTTGCTATTCCTGGGATGCTGCTGCGACTTAAATGGCCTGAGATCTGATCTACTACCAGGCTGGACTGGGATTAAGCCAGTTAGTCGCAGCTGAGAGGACATTTAGTCAAGTCTCTATTCCCTCTGATATGTTTGTAGTTCTTTTTCTAAATAGGGATAGAGCATAAGAATGAAAAACGAAGACTTATTTGTAAATATGCCAGATTTAGGCACCAGACTAATTTTCATCTGCTGTCCATTGGTAAAATAAGAAACACCACATTCTACATAAGACTCATTCTATGTAATAACGTATAATACTAATAACATATTAATTCTACATAACATGTACTACCACCTATCCTCCCTTAAACGTATTCCATTTAATAAAATATACTACATAGCCTACATGCTAGCAGCCTTATTAGCTATAACTCATTCTGTCTATTAGCAAGCGCTAAACACACAACTTCAAGCTGATGTTACAAGAAATCCAGATGAGACCAGAGCAGAGCAGCCCACTTGAAACTTGCTCTGCACAGTAGATGAGCCTTCACACATTAAACACACCCTGACCCATAAAATACAGACAACTCCTCCAGAAGTGTTTAAGATTGGTTATGGGAGCAGTTTTGGTGATCCAGTAATGTGATTTTAAATGTCCGGTAAATGAAGCAAGGGTTGGTGAATCCTTTATTTGATATGGTGTTTCAGGTCTGTGAAGCTCCATATGAGAACACTGACTGACTAAAGGGAACCAGACAGCTGCCTCTAGTTGACCTGTTTGGGTTGTTCTTATCATTGAGATGTGTTATTGCTCCACCCCCACAGCATGGGGACTAATGTTGACATGTAAGAAGTGGAAGTCTCTCTCTCTCTCTCTCTCTCCCTCTCTCATTATTGCTCTGTGGCTTGTGTAACCAAGGCGATGAATCATCATCCTCTTGGCAATGCTAATGAATAAATGATTTCTCATCAGAAACAGGAGCCATATTCACATTTGGGAAAAGCAATTTTGCTGGTAATGTACCCTGTAAGTTCTGGCTGAAGAATGACCATCCGTTGCAAATATCATGTGGGGGGGAACACACTGCCATCGTCACAGGTACACAGTCTATTCTAATACATGTGTTCATATTGAATTCCTGTTGTTGCTGGTCAACATGATCCATCGTCCCTCTTCATCACTCTCTCTGCAGGCAATGGGAGACTGTTCATGTTTGGTGGCAATAAATGGGGCCAACTAGGGCTGGGGTCAAAGCCCACTGTCAACAAGCCTACCCCTGTGAAAGGTCAGCTCCTATACATTTTACCTTCAACACAGTTCTGAAAACAGGGTCACTACAACTCATTTGATTCCCTATAGGGCAGCACAGTGGCCCAGTGGTCAGCACTGTTGCTTCACAGCAAGAAAGTCCTGGGTTTGAATCCCATCCCAGGTCCTTTCTGTGTGGAGCTTGTGTCTTCTTCCCATGTCTGCATGTGTTTCCTCCCACCATCAAAAAGACATGCATGTTAGGGTTAATACTCCTGCCTGTGCCACTGAGCGAGGCAGTAGGAAACATAACTGGAGTTGGACCTGGGTACTGCAGTTGTTTACTGCTCCTAAACAATAGGATGTTTAAATGCAGAGAACACATCGGGTTTTATATATGTACAGTGACACATGAATAAAGCTTCCTCTTTCAGCCTTGAAGTCTGAGAAGGTGAAACTTGCGGCCTGCGGGAGGGATCATACGATCATCTGCACATGTAAGCCTGTGATCAAATGAAACATGCCCTCTGCTGAACAGACCCTACCACGGAGGGGTCAGTGGTAGGATGTGGTTATCCCTGTAACTCATCCAGGTCTTTATCTTCCTCAGGGCGAGGGAGTGTCTATGGTGCCGGCAGTAACCAGGATGGGCAGCTCGGTTTGGGTCACTGTAACGATACCGCACACTTTGACCTGCTGGAATCCTTCACTGAGCACACTCAGATCAAAATGCTGTCTGCAGGATGCAACACCTCAGCCGCCCTGACTGGTTAGCATGATGACAAACGGTGATTTAGCCTCACTTGGTTGTCATCACCAAGTGTTTCTGGTCTAGTCTGTAAACTTTGTGTCCACCCACATGTGACTGTTTTGCAGGTCTAGTGTTGTCCCATGTTCTGTGTTTGATTCTAGAGGATGGGAGGCTGTTCATGTGGGGAGACAACTCAGTGGGCCAGATTGGATTAGGGGAGGAGAGCTTTGCCCCGGAGCCTAGAGAGGTGGACGTAGGACAACAGGTGACATGGGTCTCCTGCGGATACCACCACTCAGCATTGGTCACAGGTTCTGTACATAATGCAACATGACACAAGACAGCACACTTATTCATGAGTGTATCATCTTATCCTGGTGTGAAGTGTGATGGTTGAATTCTACCCATTTGCTCAACTCTATTGTTTAATGATGCAAATATCAACTTTAAAGAGGCCGGAGGAGCAGGTGGGATGCCCCCTAAGCCAGCATTACATGCAAATTCAGGTTTAAAGGCCTCAAGTAGATTTCAGGTCAATGCATCCACTGCACAGTTCATTGAGGTCTGTGAGGGTTGGGCGCTGGGTCAGGCGTGTTACGTGTCATATTATGCTTCAGATGAGCAGAAATATTACACACTGCTCCTTAAATGACACACATGGTCCTGATCTGGTCTGACAAGTAGTATTCCTCCTTTGCTGTTTGTAACCACGTATAAATTAGATAAAGATGAAACTCATTATCCTTGGTCTGTGTTTTGCCCTTGGACCAGTGGACGGAGGCCTCTTCACCTTTGGTGAGAGTGAGAATGGAAGGCTTGGTCTCTACCCGGAGCAACTTGCCAATCATAGAGTCCCTCAGCAGGTGCAAAGCATTCTGGGTCATGTCACTCAGGTTTCCTGTGGTGGGGAACATACCGTGGCCCTCACAGGTATTCTGCTACACGTTAAGAGGCATAATGTGTTATGAGCTGATTTACCATTGGACAACTTAGACACCATAACCATTAGCATTCAGCCTTCTTCCAATGATGGATTGAGGATGACTTTTCTCTTCTCTTCTCCCACAGAGGAGGATGTGTACACGTTCGGCCGCGGTCAGTATGGTCAGCTGGGCCAGGGCACCTTTCTGTTTGAGGGTGATTTGCCAAAACCAGTCGAGCACTTCCACAATGGCAGCATCCATCACATCACATGCGGAGAGAGCCACACCGCCGTGATCACTAGTAAGCTTCCAAGATGAAAACCCAAAGCACCCTTTTGTTCTGATGGGAACCATGTGCAGTCATCATATCTTTATGCATAAGAAGAAGTCTTGATGGATGCTTGTTTTTCCATGTCCATTCTGTCAGACCAAATGATTTCGGACCATCTAAGTAAGGAAACAGCTAAATGCAAACCTGCGTCCTTTCTGACAAAGCTGACTTTGACCTTTCTATTGATCTGTCTGGTCCCAAAGCATGTTGTGAATAGTAAATATCAGATCCATCAAGTCAAGACACAGGAGCTGGATTGGCTGAGTTATTTTATTCTTAATAGATGATGCTCAAGAATGAAAGGGGGCCGCGGTAGCTCAGTGGTAGAACATGCATTTCAGGTACTGATGAGCCAGATGTTGCGGGTTCAAACCCGCGTCAGGACGAGCATGCACTAATCTCCCAAGCTCCATCTACATCTGTGTCCACCCCCACAGCATGAGGACTGATTATGACATGTAGAAATGGACCTCACTAGAGTTCTCTGTAATAGTTGCGGAGATATTACTCCTGATCAATAAGCCATTCAGCCTTGTGTGATTTATTTGTCCTTGTCTGCTGCAGACCATGGATTTCTCCAGACGTTTGGTGATGGCCGCCATGGGAAGTTAGGTTTAGGGGAGGAGAATTTCATCAATCAGTTCAGTCCAACGCTGTGCACACGCTTCCTGAAGTACAGCGTTCAGTCGGTGAGTGTGATGCCTCACACTACTGCATGTGTGAGGTGGAGTGAGGGACTGGCTGTGGGCAAGTGAGGAGAAACCACACTTGCTGCATGAATGCTAAAGAGAAGCGCTGGATGTTTGTGTCATTGTGCGTGGTTGCCGTGGTCGTGTGTGTTTCCAGGTAACCTGTGGAGGGAATCACATGCTGGTGTTGGCTACACCCAGACCGCCTGAGGAAGAAGAGATGCTGCTGGTGGAGAATGGTGGTACAACAGAGTTGAGTTACACAGAAATACTCTTGGGGAACCCTCCCATCACACCCAAACTATCCACTGTACCCCATCTCTGGTCTCTCTCCGCTAGGGCCCGGCGCAGAGAAAGGGTGAGGTCCTGCATTTAAATACTCATGTTTAATATACTGTGGCCGTAATTCAAAGGTGCGATCCGTAGGGTCACCCCTATGACCAAAATATACAACAAAGAACGGGAACCTGTAATCACTGCCAGATTGATTGACAGCTCTCATAATACAATGAATAACACTAAATTACTATATTACAAGGTTGCTGGTTCAATCCCAAGCTCCTTCAGAAAGCGTCTTAAAGTGTCCTTGAGCAAGACTCTAAACCCCCAACTGTTCCCTAGGAAGAGATTCTTTTTATGTCATGATTAGTTCCCATGTTGTAGGAGCGGACACATGTAGATGGAGTTTGGGGGTTTAAGGGTAGATAGCAGTTCTATTAGATAACCAGCAGGGGGAGCTGGGTATCTGTTGTACTGCTGACAGTCAAGCTTGTGTACTGATTCTTCTTCTTTCTTTTCTTGTTCATTGTGTCTAAGGAGAGTTCTGTGGAGCAGTTTGGGAAGACTTTCCAGAGCATCTCTCATCTACTGTCGGGCCCACCCAACACATCCTCACCCTTGTCCAAAAGTGTCCAGGACATTGAAATGTTATCAAAGGTTAGCAATATCTCTTCATCGTCACCTGTACACCTATCTACAGCCTCTCCAAACCTACCGCTCTCTCTGAAACTTCTATCCAAATCCACAGAGTCCAGTGCTGTCCCTCAGATACACCACAGAAGCCACCTCGACCCGACCAGCCAGCAGAGCCTCTTCCACCAAGACGCCCTCTAAGTCCCTTACCAAGAAGTTATCTTCTCCCATGCCTTCTTCTCCGCTCACGCCTAAACACAGCCCTGCTGCCTCACCCTCACCAAAAACGACCACTGCAAAGCCACTCCATCCAAAGGGAGCTGTCAAGAAACCCTTGAAGGACATCACCATTCACAGAGCCAGCCCTGCCAGACCCGCTAGTCACATCTCCCACCAACATCCACAGGAGGACAGACAAAATAGACTTCTGGAGGCTCCTGCCTCCCCACAGACAGGTGATTTAAACCTGACATCCAGGATATTTCTGCATCTACAGGTCATCATTTAGTCAATTTGCGAGGTGATTCTGTCATAGCAGTCCTGCTGGACAGACAGCGAGTACCCCAATAGGACAGTGTTGTGATGTAGGTGGATGTAGGAGGCAGAGAGAAGCAGAGCTGTTGACACTGATGTTGTGGGACTACAAACCAGATGCAGCAGGTATTGTGCCTGGTGTGCCATCAGCTCAGCAGTAAACAGTTCCCAAGCTTGTAAACATGGTCCCTGGCACCAAAGCTAACACAGACATTCTGATGTATTACAGACGAAATCAGACTGTATGGGAACACTGTTGTACAGTCATAGTGGTTGTCATGTCCACATCTGCGCTACGTCTCAGTCCCCTGTTTCAGTAGGCATGTGTTTGCTGCTGCACCAGTGCATGAAACAATGGGGCGGCAGAGCTCAGGAGGTAGGGCAGCTGTCTAGTATTCAGAGATTAGTGGTTCAATCTCTGGTCGAGGGAGCGTGTCGAGGTGTCCTTGAGCAAGACACTAAACCCCTAAATGCTCCTTGAGCGCCACAGGGCAGCAGCTCACATCTCCTATACAATAGGATGGGTTAAATGCAGAGAATTGCAAATTTTCCCTTGTGGAACTGAAGGAAAATAATTGTTATTATTGTGATTATTATTATTATTATTGATTAAAAAACTCAGCAGCAGTAGACCACTGTCTCCACCCATGGCCATGACCCCATGGTCCAGATGAACAAAATAACTTTAATAATGAAGTGAAGTCACAGATTCCAACTGGCAGAAGCCACCCCGGAGTCGCTTTATATAACCATGAGCTGAGGTGTGAGTTAGCTCCTCGTGTATGACCCCAGGGGACCCCACTCTAACAGTACCTCTCCTCTTCTGTGTCTTTCCAGGGAGAGCCTCCCCTCTTAAAGAGCTGCTTGTTGAGGATGTGGAGGAGAACACTTCAGAGAGGGAGCTCGACTTGGAGCCTTCGGTGGACACGGTGAGCACAGTGAGGTTCATGGCAGTGGCTCACTGTATGATTTTTCTATGGTTACGTCAGAGAAGTGCAGGACCTGGCCCTGTGCGGCAGAGTGTAGGAGTGTGTTTGCTCCTGAGTCTTTGCAGCCCTGGCTTGGTTTGTGCACTCGAGGGCAGGAAGCAGCAGCGCTGCAGGCTCAGGCTTTTCCAGGAAAATGTGCACAGCTCAGCAAGCTGAAGTATGTGTTGCTGATGTGTGCTTGGGTGAGTCTGAGTCTGTGTGCATGGCTGCGGGAGAATTTTCCACTCTGTGAAACATGGAGGTGAAATGCTGAACCTTCAATTTTAATTGAGCTGATTTTGGTTTTGGTCAAAGTGGGGGTGCGTGTTTTGGGAACTGATGAGCCATAGGCCGCGGTTTTGAGCCCACCGGGGGGCGTCAGGAAGGGGATCCAGCCTAATCTGTCCCAAGCTCCATCTACATCCATGTCCAGCCCCACAACATGGGGGCTAATGATGACAGGTACAGTAGGCCTCTCTCCATGCTGGAGCTGTCCCACTTACTCCTTCAGCAGAAAGTGAGACAGCTCCTCTTCCAAGAAAGTGTGGAACAAATCTACCCCTGGCAGATTCAGAGATGGGGATCTCTCCTGCCAATAAACAAACGCCTTGAGCACGCTCACGCACACAGGCGTACGATAAGTAGAGAAATCTGGCAGAGAGCTGCGTTTATCAACATTTCCGTAGCCTGTGATGAACCAGGCCGTGAGGCCTCACACGGCTCTCCGTGTTTCAGTGCAGCATCAGAGATCCTGGTACTCCCCTCCTGACTGAACCATGCTGGGGAACGGACTCATGTGTTCTGTGTTTCTGCAGCCATGCGTGCACCCTGCTGGATCAGAAGTCCATGTGTGCTCATCATGGTGCCTGCTTGAGTTTGTGAAAGGAAGTGAGAGGCCTGGATCTCATGTCAAGATGGGTCACTATGTTGTAGGGGTGGACATGGACTTAGATGGAACTTGGGGGGGGGTTAAGGCCAGATACCCTTCCTGATGCCCTGGGGTGGGATTGAACCCACAACATCTGGCTCATCCTGGAGCGGATGGTCTACCACTGAGCTACTGTATAACTGCTGTGAATGATGAAGTCCTCTGGCTGCTGCATCCATCCTCTGTGCACCCTCATCAACCACAACATGCAGATGGAAAAACAGGGATCAGTTCTCTCCGTCCACATGGTTTTCTCCTCCTCCGACCAGCGTCCGTTTGTCAGCAATCATGGCAATCCTGTCATCGTGTCTGCCTGCTATGAAGACGTCAGACATGACTCTTGCCCTAAAACAGAGCATCTCTGTGGTTTTAGCTGTTTTCATCATCTGCTGTAGGAGAGAGAAGAACGTCATCAGATCAATTATACCTGAGAGGCATGCACGGATTATGAAAGTATGCAGACAGACTGAGAGTGTCTGACAACATTTAAAAAGCTAACCTTTCCTCCATTTGGGCCTCGATTTACACCAAGCAGGTGTTTCCAATCACCGGAAACAGCTTTTCAGAGGAGCTTCCCCAAGTTGCTGAATTTAGAGAAAACAAATCCGTCTGAATGTTGCTGTTACGAGCTCAGGCACGATCCGAATGCCAAAACCCAGACAGGAGGATGAGAGGTCTGTTTAATGTATCATGACACCCTGTGGTGGGTTCGAGGCTGCAGCCTCCGGCTCATCAGTTCCCATATTGCGCACTCTCCTTTTTTACTTTAGTTTTATCCCCCCACTGAGTGTCCTACTGCTGGGTCAGTCTCTGTGATACCCCTCTAGAACATCAACAGGAAGGAGGAAGTGGTAGCATGTGTCTCCTCCAAGTCACATGACCACTAGCCCTCACTAGTCCACACATCATGGTCTGGTGGGGAAAGCACAGTGCTTGGCCGTCAGAGGAGAATGAAGCAGAGTACTTTCCCTTCACTTAACCAAGAGGCCTGGACCACCCAGAGGGGGACACTAGTGAACCCAGAATACTTTATCCAACCTAACCCCTATACCCATGTGAGGCTTAGCCAATTATGACCCACTAACTATGGACCTCTGGCTGTGGTTGGAAATGGTGCAGCCGGGATTCAAACACCCGACATGACACAGTGATGTACTGAACATAGGTTCAGTACATCTCTCTTACCCCCCCTACACCACCGGAGGCACCACATTGTGCACTCTCCCTCTGAGCCACTGCAGTACAGAAACATATGTGTGGTAAAACCCTGTTAACCAGTGGAGGCAGGCAGAGGTCAGAACACCAGGATCAGTACGACAGGTGGTCAGACAGACAGGGAGTATGCAGGAGGATAAACGCTGTCAGATACAGTCCAGGGTACCAGGAAGAGGGCCCGGAGACAGGCGACAGAGCAGCTATGGGAGAGGCAGCCATCACAGAGTCCACAGTTCAGACATCAGAGTAAATCATAGCAGATCCGAAAAGTTCATGAGGAGAGACCAGCTAGCCAGGAGCTTGAATGACAAGCCAGCAAAGAGGAGCAGGTGAACTGGGAGGACGAGCCGAGAACGGAGAGTCGTAGTGAAACTGAGCTAATCGAAAACGCTGACGTTTGATTATCAAGTCATCAGCATGGAGCTGCAAGGTCGAGCTGCATGAGTGTTCCCTCTGTAGGAGACCTCATAACTCTTCTGGGGCTCAGATGAGGAACTTTTCAAAAGGAATCAGAAAACACAAGTGTGCACTTTTTACTAATTTTTGCCTTTAAAACCTTTTTCAAATTTCCCTGGTCGCGGCAACTCAGTGGTAGACCACATGCTTCATGAACCGACGAGCCAGATGATGCGGGTTCAAACCCACCATGGAGCATCAGGAAGGAAATCAGGCCTTAATCCCCCAAGTTCCATCTAACTCTGTGTCCACCCCCACAACCTGGGAGCTGATGATGACACGTAAGAACACCTCTCCCTATGGAGGTAGCCATGGTTGGCTGTTAGGGGGCGGCATAGCTTAGTGGGTAGAGCGGTCGCCTGACAATCGATGGGTTTTAGGATTGATCCCCGGTCCTGCATACAGCATGTCGAGGTGTCCTTGAGCAAGACACTGAACCCCTAACTGCTCCCCGAGCGCCATATGTTGGCAGCTCACTGCTCCTATATAATATGTTGGGTCAAAAATGCAGAGAAATCCAAATCTCCCCTCGTGGGACTGATAAGGGAATTGTTTCTTTCTGTTACACCCAAACTGGTGTCGTGTGGCTGGGCCGGTCGGCAAAGAGAAAGTACCGTCTGTTGTGTTGGTATTGTTATTCCTGTTGTAGTATGCAGGGGGCGGCATAGCTCAGTGGGTAGAGTGTTCATCTGGCAATTGGAAGGTTGCAGGTTCTATTCTGGCACCTACAGAGAAGCATTTCAAAGTGTCCTTGAGCAAGACACCGTTCCCCTAACTGCTCTGCCCTGTGATGGCCTGATGACCTGTCCAGGGCGTTTCCCAGCCTTTCACCCAATGAGGACTGAGATAGGCTCCAGTTCCCCCATGACCTGACCGCTATAAGCTGTTGACCAAGGTTGGATGGATGGATGTTGCAGTGTGTCCCCCATTGTACTTCTTTGAGGTTTTTTCATTGTTTTTCCTGTCCTGCTCCCATTTTACCAGGGAGAGAAAAAAGGAAGGGCCACGAGGAGGGCTTTCAAAGAGGCAGAGGGTCGTGTTGACTCGAGCCCGTCCAAGCTGGAGGCCTTCAGAGAGCCTGTGAGAAGCTCCAGCTCACTATCCATGAAGAATAAAGCCTCCCAGCCGAAGACCCCGAGGAGCTCGAGAACACCCCAGCCAGCCTACAAAGGCAAAGAGAACACCAGCAAACAGGTCGAGGCCTCCAAGAAC
This sequence comes from Regalecus glesne, assembly GCA_900302585.1. Lineage (NCBI taxonomy): Eukaryota > Metazoa > Chordata > Actinopteri > Lampriformes > Regalecidae > Regalecus > Regalecus glesne. Next base: position 20,733 of record OMLC01105027.1, read on the forward strand.
AAGTCTGAAGCCGAGAAACACAGCCAGAGAGCGCTACCTCGCTCCACGCCTGGGACACCAAGACGCCATGACAGCAAAGTGCCAGAATCATGGCAGAAGTCCCCCAGACGGATCCGGGAGGCAGGGTCACAGCTGACAGTGCCTGGAGCGAGGAGAAGCACTTGGGGAAGGGAAAATGTCCAACAAGGTGTTGTGAAAACCAGCCCTCTGAGAGGCAAACAGGCCAAAGGCCTCCCAAGATCCTCCGTATGGGAGGAAACTCAGGAGTCCCCACTTCTGGAAGTGAAAAGTCAACGTGTGGAAAAGAAATCATGTCCATCCAACATGGATGGACATGAAGTGGCAACAGCATCTGTCAAGACAAAACGCCCAAAAGTGAGAGGAAGTGATCCGCGGGAGGAAATCGAAACAGAGGAAGTCCGAAGAGAAACGGACGAATCCACATCCTCTTCTATCCGGCCCCAAGACGATGGACGACTGGTCAAATCTACACCAGTAAAAGTTCAACGTAAGCCACCTGGAGTCAAATCTACACCAGTAAAGAACAAACTAGAAGAAACCACAGCGACAGCCGCTCAGGCTAAGAGCGCTAAACCCACCCCTGCGAAGGTCAGAGGGAAACCCCATGTGGAGAAACCCCCCCCGCCCGTTGCTCAAGGCAAACCTGCATCATGTGGTGCTCCGGCTAAACACATGAAAGTAGGTGAGCCAGGAAGTGAGTCAGCCGTCTCCAGCAGCGCTCCTCAGCGTATCAAAGCTACGCTCCTGGACGAGCGGGAATCCTCCGGCGCCGGCGGCACTGAGCTGACAGGAAAAGGGAAGGGCAGGGAATCAAAGCCTCAGATGAAGGAGGAAACAGGAGCGGTGTGCGAGGAAGAACGCCTGATGAGAGCCAAAGCTGAACATGATGAAAAACAAAACAAGCTAACGGAACCTACTCATGGCGGCTTTGAGCGTGATGTGAAGGACACGCCGGCGAAGGCGAGGAGCACGAGGATTCAGGTGTCCAGCCAGAAGGTGACCCGTGAAGGTGAGCCTGGGGATCTGGTGGAGGACTTCAGCAGCTCGCAGAGCAGAACGCGTTCAGATGTGATTTCTCTCAGCCGTCTCCACTCCCAACCACAGGGAGCAGATTTCCTCCGATCCTCTGGCAACGACGGACCGCAGCAGCTCCCCGGGGAGGAGTCTCGGGGCATTCCTGAAGAGAACAAGCCAAGCTGGGGGGAGGTCATCACGGATGCCATCTCTCTCCTTCCAGTCACGGCGGCCCTGAACGGCACCGTGACGACCGTGAGGGATTTCCAGTCCGATAGTGACTCCCAGACCCCGCAGAGGTCCAGTCGAGCCAAACGCTTCAAGAAGCAGCGTGGAGTCACCCAAGCTTCCTTCTCCTCCCCGTCACAGTCCCTGTCAGCCTCCGAGGCCAACCTGGCGGAGCAGAGCGGTGAGACTGGGGACCCACCAGAGTCAGGAGGGGCACAAATGGTAGACAGAAGCAGCGACACCTCCTGGGATGACCTCCCAAGTGACGGCACCCTCTTGTCTGTTGTGAGAGACAGGTCACAAGGTCAGACAGGGACAGGTGAAGGTGAGGGTGGCAAAGGTCAAAGGTCTCTGATAGATGATGAAGCGATTTCCCAGATGGAGAGGAGCAGGGACAGCGGCACAGATACCAGGGTCTCCCATCAGAAGCCCAATGAAGATGAGGAAGGTGAGGAGAGCGAAAATAGCAAGGATCTAGACACAGATGCAGAAAACGATGGAGGAGAACAGACGGATGAGGGAGAGGAGGACGTAGGCGGGGGTGGTGGGGAGGACAAAGAGGATGAGGAGGAGAGAAGTGAAGATAGCAATGAAGATGATGTTGAGGAAGAGGAAACCAGCAACGCTGTGAGCAGTGGAAAGGAGGAAGGGGAGGAGGAAGAGGAGGTGGCGACTACCCAGGGAGAGGAAGAGGAGGAGGGAATAGGGTCTAGCTCTGATGGGGGGGAAGAAGAAGAGAGCAGTGAGAGGAGGAGTACTGACAGTGAAAGTGAGTCAAGTGCTGAGGAGAGGGAGAGCGAGGGAGGAGGGAGCGACTCTGAGGAAACCAAGGCAGATGATGAGGAAGAGGAAGGGGGGAGTGAGGATGAATCAAGTGAAGGAGATGATGATGAGGGGGAGGAAAGTGGTGGGGGGTCAGTCAGTGAGAGCGAGGAGGGTTCAGAAAGGGGAGAGGAGGAAGAAGAGCAGGATGGTGAAAGCTGTGAAGATGCAGAGTCTGTATCAGTGAGGGGTGAAGATGAGAGCAGTGAGGAGGAAGAGGAGAATGAGAGAAGAACAGAGATTGAACAAGATGATATGGACTCAGCCGAAAGCGAGGAGGAGAAAGAGGAGGAGGAAGATGGTGATAGTGAGAATGAGGAGGAGAATGGGGAGGATGACGGGGGCACAATTCAGAGGGAGGCAGATGGAGAGGACGAGGAGGAAGAGAAACAGGATGAGGAAAGCAGAGAGGATGAAGAAGATGAAGAGCAGGCTGAAACAAATGAGGAGGATGAAGAAGAGGATGATGAAGAATATGTCCAGGAAGAAGAGGGAAGTGAGTCTGAAGACAATGAGGGTGAGGAAGAGGAGGAAGAACAGGACCAAGATGAAGAGAGCAAAAGAAAAAATGAGGTGACGGATGAGGGTAGAGGAGGAAGAGGAGAGTTATGAGGAGGAAAGCAAAGAAGGAAATGAAGAAGATGCAGGGGTAGAGACTGAGGGTGATGATGAGTTGAAGCAGCAGGAGGAGGAAGTAGAGGAACCTGGTGATGGAGAGGAAGGTGAAACAAAAGCAGACGGTGAGATGGCACCAGGGGAAGATGAAGGTAAGAAAGAAGATGACAGTAGAGAAGAACAGGAAGGTCAAAGAGGAGACCCAGATAAAGAGGAAGGGTCTGATGGGGGAGCAGATGAGAGAACAAATCATAAGGATGAGGAAGAGGCTGGTGAAAAAGAAGATGCCAGACTGGAGAAAGATGATAGCCAAGATGAGGGGAAAGAGGGTGGAGATGAGGAGAGAGGGGATGAGGAGGAGGACAAGGAGAGAGTAGAAGGAAAGGATGATGAAGGAGAAGATAAAGATAAAAAAGGAGAAGATGGAGATGATGACAAGGGGGAGGATGAGGAGGATAAAATTGCAAATGCTGCACAAACTGAGAAGTTGGTTGAGGCTGAACAGGAGAGCGAAGAGGAGGAGGAAGACGAGGGAGAAGAAGGAGACAATCCAGAAGAGGAAGAGGAGAAGGGGGGAGAAGAGGAATATGAACAAGAAACAGATAAAGAAGAGGATAAGGAAGAAAAAAAGGAGAAGCAGAAAGAAAAGAAAAATGAAAAGGAGGAAGATGAAGAAGAGGAGGAGGGGGAAGGTGATGAAGAAGAAGAGGAGGAGGGGGAAGATGATGAAGAAGACGAAGAGGAGGGGGAAGGTGATGAAGAAGGAGAGGAGGAGGGAGAAGGTGAAGAAGAAGAAAATCAGGAGGAGGAAATCAAAAGTGAAGAAGAGGAAGAAGAACAAGAGGAACAAAAACGAAATAAAGAAGAAGAAGAGGAGGAAGAGGAGGAGGAAGAACAAACAGCAGAAAAAGAAAATAAAGAAGAGGAAGAAGAAGAGGAGGAAGAAGAGGAGGAAGAACAAACCGCAGAAAAAGAAAATAAAGAAGAGGAAGAGGGTGAAGAAGAAGAGGAGGAAGAGGGGGAGGACGAGGAAGAAGAAAAGAAGGTGAAATCAACCAAAGGGAAAGAGAGAGCGGTTCACAG